>JAAAKO020049440.1:0-11271 GCA_010015015.2 Bolitophila cinerea
ATTTAATTATATTTTTTTATTTTTTTAGTTGATATTTTTAAGAAATTATAACTAAAAAAAACTGATATCAAAAGGCTGTGTTCGCGAAAAAACAAGAAAACACATAATTAATTAATCACTTACAAATAAAATTATTAACAAATTGTTAGTGTAAAAAAACATTTTTTTCGTCTATATAAAATAACTTTGAATTATATTTTTATTATAAATGATTTTATTATTTATATTTTTTTAGTTTATTTTTTTAATTAAAAATTAATTGAAATTGTAGGCTCAGCGCGCGAATATACATTAAAACACCTATTTATATCACTTAAAAACAGAATTATCAACAAATTGTTATTGTAAAAAATGTTTTTGTTTATATTTGTTTTCAATAAATCAAAAAAAAATTAATAATATTTTTTTTTCTTTTTAATTTTTTTATTGATGATTTTTTTTTGGAAAATTGAATTGAATTTATAGGATAATGGATGCCAATTATCATCTCAGGAGTCTAAAAAGTTTTTAGAAGAGTTTCGGGTAAAACAATTGTTACGTCGAGCTACCACCCCAAATCAAATTCTACAGAAGAGTAAAACACAGGGCAATCCTGAGCATCAAAGATGGGAGTTAAACTTATGTAGATCGCCACTCTTTAAACCTTTTTGACCTTATCATCAGGCAGCTGGCGAAATTCGATCAACGCCATCTATACCGGTTCTATTATTTGGTGCGTTTGTATAATTATTGAAGGCATCAATGTCCGGTTGTTCGAAAACGCATAACCATTTCAGATAGCTATTTATAGCAAGAGGAACCGTCTGATTTAAAGTGCATACTCGATAAATAAAACCATATGCCGCTGCCAAGAATCAAACCTATGGCTTCTGGCTCCGGATCATACATTCCTACCGAGCACAATTCCAATGCGTTGTCACTCTCGGCTATTGCGTCGGAAGCGCATATATGAGATTTAAATCAAAAGACCTTTTCTATCAAGGCTCTCTATATATTTAAATGGATGAATGGATTTGCATGTGTTTTTGTTTATAATATACTCTCAACTTGTTTTTGGATATTTTGTTCTTCCGCAGTCTGCTTCATGCTTTACAAAATACTCAAATTTCAATAATTTTTCGTTTGAGTGGCTCATTCCATCAAAAGATAACCCACAACCCACTTTTCACCCAACAGTAAAAATGGTGTATTTTCAACGAAAATGGCTGTTATAAAGAGCTGGGGTTGGGTTTGAAATTCCGTATTTCAAAATACTTTATATTCAAATCCCGTTTATAAAACTTCCGTATTAAATTATCTTCAAGCAAAAAAAAACAAAAATAATCTAAATATAAGCAAAAAATTAAACAAGAAAATGGTTTAAAAAAATTACAAAATAATGTAAAATTAACAAAAAAAATGTAAAATAAACAAAAAATACGAGAATTGAAAATACTTAATCCGCTTCACAGTAAAAACACGGTGACAGACAAAATATACCTTGTAAAAATCTCCCATAATCTTGTTGTTTTTGTTAACATGCATATGTTTGTTGTTGTGTACTGAAAATGTTATGGGGTCTATTATATATATTATATAAAAACGCCATCGGCCATCCTGTAAAATAACTTTCAATAAATCATTTGAGTAAAAATATTTGTAAAGATGATAATGTCAATTCTGCAGTAAAGGAAGTCAATCGTAGTGTAAAATCAAACGAAATGCTTCGATTAAACTAGAGCGCAGTCAATAAAACATTATTTTTATACAATGCGTAATAAATAAAATGCAGAATATTACTTGCCCGCCTATATGCTGGTGCTGATGGTCAGTGTGGTGTCTTGTTTACACACAAGCAACTCACAAAGTAACAGAAAATAAAAATAGCAAAGCCAAGCGGAACAAGTTCAAACATGTTTGACAGATTCGCTCACACCGGATAAAAAATAAAATTTTGCAACCAATTGGTTGGCAACTTTTAGATTGATTTAGTCTTTTGCTTACCTGGAATTTAGTTCTGTAGGTGTTAATTTCGCAACTTTTATATAGTTTAACTTGCAATGCCGATTGCAAATTGTTGGGCACTTTTGACAAACCGATTTTATAGTAAACTATGTTAAATACTGTAAATACATTGTCTTTATAGTCAACAGTTAACTGCGCTCGAGTTGACTTTGAGTCCACTCGTTTAAACACAGCATAACTGTATTTTGGACTTGTTTTCAAACCGACGAAATTTTCTCATTTTCCTTTTGAAAAACACTGTTTTGTTTTTTACGAACTCCTAAATTAGACTATAGAACTGGTTGACTGCAACTGTTAGTAACTGAATTGTACTCGTTAACTGAACTGAGTAGTTTCATTTTGAAAGAAGTCATGCAATACATGCAGGGGCTCAAATAATGCAAATCACAGATAGGGTTAATCCCATAATTCTTTTATATCAGGTGTATAGGAAAGATCTTTTGTATAGCTTCGGTTATGAAATGCGTTGCACCATGGACAGCGAGGTATTTGAATTTTATTAACCTTTAATTATTTTTATTTTATATTTTTATTAATTTTCGAGTCATACAAATAATAAATACAATTATATTAGTAAAATAAAATATTAGATTCGATTTGTTTTTTTTTAACTATTTATATTTATATTTTTTTTATATTTTTTATATTTGGCGATTTATTCTAGTCTATTTTAGATCTCACCAAATGTTTTGTGGGTGGGCCTGTATTTAATAGGGGAAGTTCCAATTAAATCCAACTTTGAAAATGCCCCTATTTTTTGAAGCCATCGCTTCTATTTATATCCAAATATACATAAAAAATACAATAAAAAAAGATATATAAAAAATATAAATATACAATATTACTTTCCAAAAGAAAATATTAAAAAAAAACGAATTTAATATTTTATTTTACTAATTGAATTGTATTTATTATTTGTAAAAAAATGATGCAAGACTCGAAAAGTGAAAAAAAGGAAATACTAGAAAATAGTTTGAGAATACTTCAAACATATATTTTTAAATTGTACTGCATTTATTCTAAAGTCGTTTATAAAATTATTAAATGCTCTACGATCAACAATTTAAAATATTATATTTAAAGATTGAACCAGCATGCAATATTTACGCAATAAACGTGGATTTTTTTGGTATTAAACTAAACTTTATGTTTCTTATATGTTCTCACTGTTTCTCATAACCTAATTTTCATAGTGATAATAATCAAGTTTTCGTTTTAGTCCGAAAAATGTGATCCCTATGTCCATTGCAACAATAATAAAGGCGAACGTCTAAATGCCGTTTTTATATATCGATTACGTACATTATCGTAAACATTTTTATTAGGTTATTTTATGGCCACTAAATTCCTATAAGACGCTCTTGAGCTCGTGGACATGGAACAACATAAGCTGCAAGAAAAATAAACTTTGCCTTAGCACCATCAAATATCTAACAATTCTGATATATGTATTATATACATAAGATCTAAAAGTGAGTGATTGACGGTTATTACTAAGAATTACCGATACTTCAAAAACGTGCCACTTAAACTATCTATTCCTCAACTCATTCCTTTCAAAAGTTCTCATATGCACCGCACAGCTAACTTATGAATTGAAAATATCTTCCAAAGCATTTATGCTTAAAATACCATATGGAACGTTATACATATATATATATAGTATATATTTACAATAAAACGTATAATATATACGGTACATATGAGTATCACAAGTATGTCTGGATTTACACCCTCTTGCAACCCGTGCCGGTGCCGGGTCGCCGGCGCCGCCAAGGCTCCTGCTCCTTGATCGCGTGCACGCGTTAAACACTCCCGCAGCTCCCAGCGTATTCTATACACATCATTATTCATTATAGCCATCCGGAACGCGCGCGATATTGGCAGCCGCCAGATACGTGAAATGCCAACGGATCTTACGGATTTTTCTCGCTTGCGCTGTAAATGTTCTTACAAATCATCTGTATTAAGAGTTCCCGCGAGGAATGTAAAATGATCCGACGAGCACGTGACGGAATTATGAAATTTATATATTTTCTGAGATTGTTTGAAGATATCTATCTAGTTTATAATGTAAGACTCATTCTGTATAAATACTATATAAGTATATATATCCGCTCGTAGATAGGGTGTGTATGTGTGAGGTAAATTTTAAAAGATTTGCTCGGAGATTGCTAAGGTTATAAGAAGTTTTTGTGTGGGTTCATTCGGTACAGGTATTAGGGGTTTGCGGCAGAGTGTGGTTGTATATAATGGTGTACTTTGAGATATTGAATTTGAACAATATAACAGAAATACTTAGCCTTAGCCAGCTTCATTTCATTTTCCTTAAATGGCAATTTATAGATAGTTAAGGGTTGAAATTGGTTTGAATAGCTAGTCATATATAGTTTAAAAAAATGGATTAAATGAATTGTGTAACATTTTCTAAAATGATGGTATTGTTTGATTGGGCATAAAATACTCAAATTTATGCACGGACCTGAAAATATTCTACATTTTGATTCGAAAAGCACCCTTTACTGCAGACTAAATGTAGACGTTATTTTAAACCAGGCAAAGGATTCTAAACTTATAAGTAGAGCCCGTAAAGTTAGCGTCTAAAACAACATTTTTATTTATTTTTATTTAATATATGCTATATATTATTTATATTTAATATATGCTATATATATATATATATATATATTAGTTGCATGATGCAACCATTAACCACTTATAATGTGTTCCACTGTTTGTCAAATTTCATATTTAGAAAATAAACGTTCTACATCACATTTTTTTCTCTTTTTTTCAATATATCATAAGACCAGAACCTTAAAGGATAAATACACTAACTGCGTTTTTATGAAAGCAAAGATAAACTCAATTTAAAACTAAAATGTATATTTAATAAATTACTGGAAAAATAATTTATAAAATAAACATTTGGCACTTTTTTGTAATTTGTGTATTTTATTTTTATAAAACAAATATTGTATAATTAGTAAAAAGTACAGACAAAAACGAAAAGAACATTATTATTAAATGTATTAAAATTTAAATCATTTTTAAAATTTCAGGTCATCTTTGCAGCTTTGGAAGTTATTTCAGTGTTTTCTTGATGAGTTGATGTCGATAAACAATTATTATTAATTACCTTTTATGTAATAAATCTACCTTTTTTGTCACACTCATTGGTATTGGCTCGTTGAATAAAATTTGAATCTCTTCAGGAGATTCCGATCCACGACCATAACATTTTATATCTTTATAGTTATGTTTGCGATGGTATGCATACAGTAGGACTCTAAGGTTTTCATTTGAGTACTTATTTATTTACTAAAAGCCAATTACCTCTTTTCCTTCTTTATGTTTATTTCGATTCTTCAATAATTTAAAAAGGATTCGTAAATTAATAAAATCACATTTTTCATTTGCAATATAATTTTAGGTCAATTGTTACAATTTCTATATGATCACCCTATATAAAAACACTCGTTTTAAATTGCGTGTTTTACGTGTTTTAAATGTGATTAAATGTAAACACACGACAAATTAAAATAAAACAGATCCCTCAACTTTTACTAGTTTTACGCGTTTAAAGCTGTCGATTTTATCTTGTTTTATATAAATCTTGTAATATCGCCATTTAAAACTTACGTAATTTCAAAATTTGTATTATCATGAATATCTAACAAAAAGAAGAATAGAATTATTGCCGTTTGGGTACTCGATAAACAAAAACTACCAGTCAGGATTGGTGAAATTGCATCGATGGCCACGATGCAATCGCAATTTGGACGCCGCGCCGCGCCACTGAGATGGAAAGCCCTGACGGAACAATTTCCACTGGTTTGCGGAGAGCAGGCAAAACGTGGAAAAGCTGAACCTGGGAATTTCCCACAGCTAGTCCAAAACTTTTTCACCCAGTTACGAAAATTTTCTCTCGGATTTGTAAATAAATTATTATCTTTTGTGTTGTATATTTAACGAGGTAATTTTTACGAGTGTGCAATCTATTGCGCCTAAAAGAAACGCTGGAAATCTGCAATTTTCTTAGGCCAGGGCTTGGGATGCCGTAAGACTAATAAACAAATAGAAGCCGCAAGTATACTCTGCAGTATATATCGTGGACACTGTGTCCCACGGATCACGCGTATATACTTGCCCAGCCAAGCGATAGCTTTTTGGTTCAGCGATAAGACTTTCAATGTAAATTGTTTGTTGAGCTTCATTCCGGGTTTTCGCTTTTGATTAATGTTTTAGGTCAATATCACACAATAGATGAGAGGAGGTGGTACACGAATTATTCTCTCATAGATAGATTTTCTGGCGATGAAGATCACTATTATCCAACCTCTCCTCTGAATATATGTTTATCCCTCTGGGTAGGAGTGTTCCCGAAGACCGAAGTGCGTGTGCTTTTATTGTATTTTCCCTATTACATTTTTTGGAAATTGTATTTAGTTAGAAGACATAAAGAAATTGCCGATCTATCTATAATAAAAATGACTTTTTTTATTATGATAAAATGTGTATTTTTAAACAGAATGGCATCGATAACTCAATGTTTTCAAATAGTGTAGTTAGTGTATTTTTCCTCTAGGCCCAAAGAAAAAATCTGACAATTTAATGTTTATAATACCTTGTTATGCTTAAATGAATGTATTAGAAAAAGTATTTTATAAAAATTGAAAATAGGAAACGGCAAAAAAGATATTTAAAACACTAAATAGTGATAAAAGGAAAAAACATTTAGGGTTTAATTGAAATAAAATTAAACGACACACCTAACCAAAAACAGGTATTTATCTTCAAATCCTGGCTTCAATACATAATTGATGGTGAATTGTTGATTATATTTAGCATCCTTGATTATAACGACGACATTCAATCCGTTCCAAAACAGGGCAATTGACCAGTCTATCTGCTATGGCAGCTTTGTGACTAAATAAAGAAATACCCTAAAAATATTATGATTATTACATCAAACGTCCAATCAATACGCGCCGAAAAAACGTTTTTGGAAATCATTTCGTACGTAAGGACTTGGGCTACAACTCGTTCATCCTCAGAAGACGGCAGCTTTTGACTGTACAAAATAAGTAAAGTCAACCGAAAAACTAAAGCGCAAGCTCTGCTGAACGATATGAAGCATGAAAGCTCCAGTTTTTTGCGATTCCTTTTGGACGAGAAAAACTTTAATCAATACAGAAAAATGAACCACCAAAATGGCCGTTGGGTATCCGAGAACCCTTTTAAAGTTTCTATCGAAATGCACATGAAATTTTCGGCCTATGTCATGGTGCTAGGCGTCTTCAGTAGCAACATCCACAGCAAAACCACAGCAAAACTACGCTCCAACTCACAAGTACCGAAAAACTCAGGCCTACTTGTACGAAAATATATTCTACCACTGGTCACGGATTTGTTGCCTAATTCCAGCCCCGATTTCAATCCGCTAGATTATTACTGTGCCCACACTGTTAAGGTGAAAGTGATCATAATACTTAAGCATTACCAAAGAAATTACACATATGAATAGGGAGGAGGTGTGTGCAGAGGGCATACGTCCAGTTCTGGGCCAGGCTCGAAGCGGTTGTAGAAGCAGATGGCGATTTTATTGAATCAATGCATTCAATATACTTTAAACTACATGTGTACAAATTTTCAGTTAAATATATATTTTATTTATATTAATCTAAATATTTGTTCTATTGGTTTTTAATTCTAATCAGTATCTTAATTTTAAATATCTCGAGAAAAATGCATCCTACAGCAAAAGTGTCTTCTATAAGAGTTGTTGGAAGCAATGGCGATGTCTGTTTCATCACAAATTGTGCTGCAGTCTTTGGTTTTTAAAATTTGATCCCCCATTTGTTTTGTAATTATGATTATAATCAGAAAACTTATTACCGTTGTCATTGAAGTGATAAAGTGAAAACGATTTATTTATAAATTTTGTTTTCATCTATATGAAATAATATCTGTGTTACTTTTGACAAAATCAATTGGAAGGTAAACCAAAAATAAAATAAGCCAAAGGTCTAATTTATAACCCAGCTCAAAGGAAGTGTTTATTTTATAGGAATAATTAACAACTGGGTCAATTTGTATGTCAAAGTATATCAGAGTGAGGAAGTAGTTAAAAAATAATTAAATACTAAATATTTAGTACGAAATAATATATTTTTTTAATATTATTTTTTGTTTTGTATAATTTAAAATTATTAATTTCAAATATTAATAAAAATAACCAGATAAAAATCAAATATTAACAAAACATTCTACGGACGTTTATCTTTTGAAATATGCATATTTAATTTCTAGTTTATTATAATTGCTTTAATAAGGGTATAATTGCCTTATAAAATCACACTCAATTAATTGGTTTGAAATCGAAAACCGGTTTATGCTAGATAAATCCGATAAATTGACGTGATATGAGCGTAAATCGTGGTGACATATAAATTATTATCTATATAGCCTAAAATTGTATATATTTCTTAGAGATCTTCCAGAAAGATACGATAAAACAAAGCTCGCTTAAAAAAGATCTAACATAATCAAACCACAAACAAGCGAAAGATAAAAAAGAGAGAGAAAGGGATATATAGATAAAAACTGAAAGTTCGTGTAATATGTGTCGCACAACAAATAAACTGTGGCTTGTAGCGCTGCGGTTTTACTGCAAATGAAACCATCATAAACTCGTTCGAACTATAATAATAAATGTGAAACATATAACAAAACCAATAATAATGACCGTTATTAATAACATTATTATACGCGCGCAGGCGCCGGCGCCGTATTACCGGACAATGTGTACACGACACAACATTTATCCAAACATATGCTATAGTAAATGGATATATAGATGTATAATGCGTAATAGCATAAAACTTATTATACATGATACATATATATAATATTCTCTATATATATATAGTACGTTTAGTTTATGCGTTTTATGGCTATTGTCGCAAGCCCATAAAATGTATCACATCGCTTTTTGTTCGATACAGAGGCTTTAAGCTTTTAGTGCACGCGCGGACGATACAAGTTATTTATTTATAACACCACCTTCATTATTTAATACAAAGACCCGTGTATAGATTTACGAGATATTTTGTCATTTTTTATTTGACCGGATCGCCATTCCGATGACAAGTATGGTATTTCCAAACTTGTTAACAATTATTTTATTGTTTGTTGTTGTTGTTTTGACAATCTAATCAGGATGGCTATTCACAAAACGATTTATCGTTTCAGAGGCTTGTATTTAAGTTTGAGTTATAAAGGTAATAACATAATAACATATTAATATGAAATATTTAGGTTTTAGGTACACTGAATTTAAAAAAGGCAATTCACATTCTGAATCCTTTATAATAAATTTATCACAAACAAAACATAAAACAATACTATATTGCATATAGTTTATCTCTTAACCTTAAGACCGTCCATCCGATTCTTTTCGACCCAGAGCACTATCTAATTTTCATTATAAGTAGAGTATATGTATATTGTATATATTAATTATTAATAAAAAAATAGGTTATGACTTATGAGTTTTGATTTTCGCAAGGCTAAATCAATTGAGCGGTTCAAGAATCATGTTTTTAATGGCTATCGTTTCATGCTAGCAAAAGAGACCAAAATTAAATTATAAAAGCTAAATAATAAACCAATTATATGACATTACGTGACATAACACAACTTTAAACAAAAAAAGAACTGGTTCAAGATTCACTTTTTTCTATTTATTTTGGGTCGTAGATTCCAAAAAAGCAAACTTTTATTTTTCCTAAAAATAGTTTTCGAGATACGTTTTTGGCACATTTTTCATGTATTTGGCTATACTTCTATATTAAAAAAAACATTGTTTAAAAGGTATTTTTGTCTGTTCTTCTTCATTTGCTATTTATGCTGATCGATTAAATTTATTTACTTATTTTAATAACAAAAAATGTGTTTAGATTTTAAAGATTTAAAATATATTTTTTTATAATTAAAGTGTAAATTGTATAGGCTCTCAATATAGTGGGAACTATAAAATTCAGTTTTAAAATATTCAAAAAATTATAATGCGCTCTTTATAAATTTGATATACGACCATTTGTATTCAAAAAAGAACTCCAAATTAAATAAACACTAAATCTTAACGAGATCTAAGCGAGATTTAAAAAATATTGTTTTTTAAATTATAAATTTGCATTCTTACACATTAGCAATATAATAATTAAAAATTGCATTCCAATTCATACAAAACTGAAAGCTAATAGAAATAAAGTGAAAAAAATAAAATTGTGTATGTCCAAACAAATAAAAACAAATAAATTTAATTAAAAAGCATACATAAATAACAAATATATGAAAGCGCAAAAAAATGTTTTCGTTACTGTTTCTATGGTGACATTTTTTTATCATAAATTTTAATAAGATTTAATAGGATTTTTACATATTGTGCATAATTTTGATTTGTATTGTTAATTCATCAATCTCCTTTTTTCTGTTTATATAAGATTCACTTTTGATTGTTTCGTATTAATCTGTAGGTATTACTGGAAAACCCGCCCCCACAAGAAAAAATCCTAGATCCGGACTTGTACTCAAATGTTTTTCTAAGTATTCACAAATATTACAGAGAGCTAATTTATTGTATTTGTTACCCATTTGACTTAAATATTATTTAGTTATACTACCTTTCATCTACCTGCCCCCTAACTATAGCTATTTTCTAAAGATGGCTTTATTTTTCTACCCAATAGCTAGTAATGAATTTTCAGACAAAATATCTAAAAAAATAGATACCAACAAATAAACAAAAAAAAACGAAGTAATGCAAAAAAAATGTAAATCAAATGTTTCTAAAAGTCTAAACTCTAAAGTGTATCGAGACATGAACACAAAATCTTACAAGTATAACAATTCAATCAGGACAGTGGATAAGCATAACGGCACCTCTGCCCCAGGAAAATCAACTATCATTGATTGGTACTTTAAACGTGGTCGGACGGACACCGATGATGCAGCACGTTTTGGGCGGCCAAATGAGGCAGGTGTTGCGGCAATAGTTTAACTGGTAATATAAATGGAACAAAATTTGAAGGAACCCTTTTATTATCAAACAACGACTTATCGCTCCAGGGAAATGCACATTGAATACAAAATTACCTTATGCGGTCATTTTTTATATACTGTTTTTCTGGACTAAAAGATCAGAAAAGCACGTTTATTATTAGTTTTTTTAATCTTTTTTTAGAGTTTTGCCATCTATGTGTT
>JAAAKO020049451.1:0-11268 GCA_010015015.2 Bolitophila cinerea
TAATAAAAGTATATATATACATTATTTTGTATACAGGTAGATGTATATATATATATATATAAATATACATCAGAGTTTTATTTGTACTGTCGCTTTTTTCCTGAGCGCTTCTTTGGATTTGCGCGCTCGCGCGAAGCGTGGAGTACGTCTTATGTTTAGGAACTGCTCTCTGGGCGTGCAAATACAAAATAATTGTTGCTCAAGCAAAACCTGTATAATGTATATATATCTACTAAATACAACAGACAATATATGTTATATACTCGTATATATACGAGCGATAGTGGCACAAAGAGCATATTATATATACGTGCGACCGGGCAACATCTAGATATCTAGAAGGTTACATTTAAATTTTATTATATTTTCGTCGTGTGAATGGATGAATTTAGTATATATATATATATATATATATAATTGCATTTTGTATATCAAAATATGTAATATATATTTAATAGGTTAGAGCGTACATTTTCTTTTCCCGGCCGCGGAAAAATGAGAATCAATTTAAAAGTTTTATTAAAAAGTTTCAATCCGATTGGTGATCAAGATCATCTTCAGTCTTCATTTTTTATCTATTATCTATTAGGATATATGGCTATTTAGGATATATGGCTATTTAGGGTAAATGGCTATTTAGGATATATGGCTATTTAGGATACATGGCTATTTAGGATATTGTTAAAAAGCCATTTTTTTGCTTCTTTCGTCGGTAACTTGCAGGTTAAGGAACATTATTTTCTATTAGCATTAAACTCAATGTCTTTAGTAATCCTGAAATAAATATAAAAAGGTGTTTTCTAGTAAAAAGTTATATGAAAACGCTAGAGAAAATAAGAAACCTATGGCTTGCTGGCCGGCCGGCTTACACCTCTCACTTCCATATGGCGCTGTAATTTTGATATAGCTGTAAATGTTGCCGTTATTTTAAAGCTAAAATGTTTGTATATTTGTTAGTCCGAATTGTTGCAACCTTCAAGATTTGATATTAAAAAAACACATTCAAAAATATACCCACTTGGCCATTTCTTTGGCGCTGTGCGTACATTGTGCAATGATCCCCAGCTCATCAAATGCCATAGGCCAGCTGAACGAGAGGCCATGTGGTTGGCTCACGGGTGGTTCCCTACTGGATCAAGGGCCTTCCGGACGCATGAGACATTCGGGTCTTGGTCCGTTAAGTATAAAAACAAATTTTTTACGGTCCAAAATGTCTGGAGAGGCATCTTGCCGACCCGCTGAAGACTTATCCAGGCAAGGGAAATGCGGAAGAAATGCCGGCCTCAAAAACCAGCTGGCGTGTTATTTTTTTGCGAAGCTCCTTCCGTCAAAGTTGTTCCCGTTGAAATTGAAAATTTAAATATATTACAATTGTAGTAAAAGTCTTGAAGGTTGCAACCACTGCTTGATTTTGACATTCTAGCAGTGTCATAACCTAAACTCCGACTGTCATCGACGTCAAAATAGTAGTTGTCACTTTTAATATATTTTTCTGGAGCGGAACGACGCAAAAACACAGTCATTTTTCCAAAAGCGGCACAGTATATTTGCAGCATAGGACAAATGCGGCAATTCATAAAATGAGCAAATGACAAATGCGGCACTGACAAATGAGGCACAACAATTGTGGCAGGCTATTTTGCCAGATGAGGCACATGGTATTTGCGTTATATGACAAATGAGGCTATTCTAAAAATGACAAATGCGGCACATAAAAAATTCGGCACGGACAAATGCGACTTTTTTATTTCATGTAAATCGCATTACTATATAAAAAGTGCAGCATTTTGCCAAATGCACAATGCACATTTTTTACGGTCCAAAATGTCTTTGTCTAGAGGCATAGGACAAATGCGGCAATTCAAAAAATAAGAAAGTGACAAATGCGGCACAGACAAATGAGGCACAACAATTGTGGCAGGGCTATTTTGCCAGATGAGGCTATTCTAAAAATGACAAAAATGACAAATGCGGCACATAAAAAATTCGGCACGGACAAATGCGGCTTTTTTATTTCATGTACATCGCATTTAAATTAATATATAAAAAAGTGCCGCATTTGTCCGGACAAATGCGGTTATTGGTGCGGTTTTGAGATTATAAAAAACCAAAAGTGGTGATATATGGTCGCATTTGCAATTTTGGGTAAATGTATATAATGTTTTCTGTAAACACTAACTAACTATATAGTTAGCATACATACCGGCATTATTTGTGGTTTATTAGAGTTGGTAATATTGAAGGACAAATGCGGCACTTTTATTTCTTATATATTTGCGTTGTACATGAAATAGTGCCGCATTTGTCCGGACAAATGTGGCTTTTTAATATAAGAATTTGCGTGCAATGCCCAAAAAATAGAAGTGCCGCAATTGTTCGGATGCGTCTTTATTTTATGTACAATGCGAACGCATCCAAATATATATGAAATAAAAGTGCCGCATTTGTCCTGCAATATTAGCAACTCTAATAAACCAGAAATAACGACGCGGTTTTAAAATATAGTAATTAAAATGCGATGTACATAAAATAAAAAACCGCGTATGTCCTGACAATGTGCCGCATTTGTCTTTGCCACATTTGTCATATGCCTGAAATAAACGTGCCGCAAATGTCTAAAATGTTTGCCTCATTTGGCATGTGCTGCATATGTCTCATTTGTCTTAGCGCCATTTGTCTTTGTCGCAAATGTCTTTGCTGCATCTGTCTTTGCCTCAAAAGTCACACCTCCGATTTTGTTGAATAAGAATAAAAACATGTTAAAATTTCAAATGTCGCCTTTAAGTTTTCAAATGAGACTTTTTGCCACAATTCTCGAAAAGATCCTCACCGTGCGGTGGTGGCGCGGCGACGGACGCAGCGCTCCGTGGTTATTTACTTACGGTATGCTCGCGCGGAGAGGCGAAACCTTGAAAATGTTGCTTCGTAAAAAAAACGGTGTTAATTCAAGCGACCGCATTGAACTTCCATCAGCAGCAGCCTCAGCGCTCGCTCATAACGAGCTCTGTATAGCTGTGAAAACCACGCAATTTTATCTATACATATGCAATATATATTTTTATTTATGCATATTATATATATTTTACACATAAACGTATTTTAATGTCTTTGCGTTTAAGATTTGTATATAGTGGGAATATAAAGGCAGAGTCACAAACACTTGGCCATATTTTCGTAATGTTCCGCTACAAATCGAATATAATGCCTAATTACAACTGTATGTAATGGTTTTCACTGCCATATAGCATATTACATAGATGTAGGTAATATATTATATATTATATATTATATTATATATTTTTTTTATTATATTATAACTGTGCGACAGAAGCGTACAGGTGTGTGAGGTGCGCGTGCTTGACGGTGCGTGTTTATTGTTTATGACACAAGTGCTGACTGCTGATGGTGCGTGCTGTCGTTGTTGTTGTTGTTTTCGTATACAGGTATGCATACACACGAATGGAAAATGTCTTCCTTTTCCGGACACTTGAAAACTGGTCTTTCTCGAATTCGAGTAATTTATATAAATACTGAAATTGCGCGTGCGCGTACTTACGGTCTGACGTGTACGACACTGTACAAAGTACATAAAATATACGTATATATATATACAAATTATGTACCTTTTACGAAAATTAAATGGACAATATTTATGGGGTCTTCGAAGACAAGTTTAAGGTGTGCGTGGTTCTCCGCTCAGCGCGAAGACGTGTGTAAATGTGTAGGCACTGAATTTTTTTTTGAAAAGGCGGAATTGTTTGTGCGTGTACAATTGAATTGAAGGTCAATCAAGTTAAAAGAACTGTACGGTACCTGCTGCAAGTTCAGTGGCGAATAAATTACGTATTACTTAAATATAATTGTTATATACTATGGTGGTAATACGTAAGGGCAATTACGTTTTGTAATCGAAAATGTAATCGGATTGTAATCTGGATGTCGTATACTGTATGTTTGTTTAGTATGTGTGAACTAAGATGAACGAACGCCTTTCTACAGATTGTCGCATACTCGTATATATAGGAAATCAGAATGGTGATCGTGCTGCGACAAAAAGTGATCGTAAAGTGTGATCTTGATGCTTTGCTATTGTCAATCGCCAAAATATCATCAAGTCACATATCAGATGAAGGTCAACACCATTTATGTTTTTTGGTTGGATTTAGATATTGTTTTGTATTATTACGTTAATATAATAAAGACGCTGTAAATCAAAAATTATGGTCATTTGTTTTAATAATTTAATAAAAATATCTTGTAAATATAATTTAAGATATATATTCTTTTAAAACTTCAAGACTTCAACTTAATCCCCAAAATTAATATTTTAATAAACTATTTCCTGATATTTTACAATTTATTGTAACATTTAGTATTTTGATTTATTTATATGTTACATATACAATAGCATAGAGTTCAAAAATATCGGCTACGAATAAAAAAAACACTGACAGAAAAAAAAAGAAAAACCTTATAAGGGTTATATAGCAACATAAATGTTACTATACTGTTATTTTTAATGTTACTATCAGAATATAACATTTGAAAATGTCCTTATATAGCTGCTATCATGGTACTATAAAGCTAAAAGGGCCCACACGATAAGAACATTTGCGTTACGTACAGCCACTTACGGGTGTCTATATAATGTTGTTATAAAGTCATAACATTAGAGCTGCATTTCTAAAAGGTTACCGATAGTAACATGATAGTAACAAAATAAAATCGCCCTATACGGACGTAGAAATATACGATCGAGCTGGCGATGTATATTTGACAACAGTTTATGCGGAGGCACAGATGAAGATCGGATAGGATCTTGATTTTTAATATCATTCATCCGTTGTGATTGCATCTTATTAAGTTTTCTTTTAAACGCTCCAGATTTTGTTCAATCTTGCACTGACTTCTGCATTGTTAAAGAGTTTTTAATGTACTAGTTAAATACCGCTGTTTATTGCATGTCAATAATAAACAAGAATTTCAAATGACAGGTGGTGATGCCACTAATGACCATTCCAAAATGTAGTACTAAAGCTACTATCGAGGAGCATTATTTAGAAATGCTGTTTTAAAAGTGTTATACGGGTTGGGAACCTCAGAAAAAATCGTGGTTTGTTGGGAGGCCAAATGAACCGTTAGGCCGAATGTCATAAGGCTGAATGAGCCGTTAGGCAAAAAAACATCAGGCCGAATGAGCCGTTACGCCGTTTGTTATCAGGCCGAATGTCATTAGTTCGAATGTCATCAAGTCGAATGAGCTATCAGGTCAAATAAACCGTTAGGCCGAATGTCATCAGGCTAAATGAGCTATCGGGTCCAATAAGTTGATAGGCCGATCAGGAGGAATGTTATCAGGACGATTGAGCCATCAGGCTAAATGACCCGTTAGGCCGAATGAGCCGTTATGCCGGATGTCATCAGGCCGAATGAGCCATTAGTCTGAATGAGCCGTTAGGCCGAAAAACATCAGGCCGAATTAGCCATCAGGCTGAATGAGCCGTTAGGCAAAAAAACATCAGGCCAAATGAGCCAATAGGTCGAATGTCAAAACGAGGAATGTCATCAGGCCGAATGAGCCATCAGGCTTTGGCCGTTTTTTCGAATGGCTTATAAGCCATATGATCAAAGATTGATTGTATTCTACATATTATATATGGAATTTGCTTTGCAAAAACCAAGCAAAATATTAACAAAAAACAAGCAAAAATCTATGGCTCATCCGTACTTATGGCTCATTCGGCTTGATGGCTCATTTGGTCTAATGTCTTTAGCCTGATGAAGTTCGGCCTTACAGCTCATTTGGCCTATCGCAGTACGATAAAAAGTGTGCAAATTTTCACTTATTCATGATGGCTTTTGTTGATGAAATTCTTAAGTCATTTGCCTGAAATCCTAAAATCACTTACCTGGAAACCAAATCCTTAAAAAACCATTGCCTGAAAAACTAATTGCTTAAAAGTCCGAAGCTAATTCTTTACTTATACGGAAGTTTTAGAAAACTGGTCCATTTCGTGTCTATACATAAAAGTTAATTTTTTTAAATAGATTTGTTACCAAATATGAACCGCGGTCTCAAAGTGGATTATAGATATGTTGACCCGGTGAATATGGTCACTTAGCTGGTTGTTATTGGCGGATATCCTGCTAAAGGTTATTAATTAATTATACCATCATGAGCGTAATTCAGTTTTTTTGGAAGCACTGAGAAACATACCCTTCCTAGTGCTTCTTCTTCTCATAGTTTTTGCCACTCGTCCATTGTTGCATTTTTGCTGCTTCCTGTGTGTTTACACTTTCGTTTCCCGGTATCCCATAGTGGTCTTGGATCCACAATTATTCTAAGAGTATTCCAGCATCGCTGAGGATTCTCAACCTTTTATGACATTTATTGTTTTTTTGCCTCAATCGTAGGTTATTCTAGTGCTGTGAGCTCACTGCCATGCTGTCTGGTCGGTTTGGAACTTGGAAGAGATCTTCTATATATTTTCTGGTCATGTAACAAATAAATATTGTGCCATGATTTAAAGAATGCAAGTACACCCGTCTTATCACAATTATGTGCATTTTTTATATAAATCAATTGAAAACAAGTATTTTGGAGAGTTAGGTAAATTAAGATAAGACCCTCTCAGACCCTCTCTGCAGTAGATATGCTAAAAATGTCATACTTTATACTATTTAATACAGAGGGAGGGGAAGGAATTTTTAACATATGGTAACATTTAAAAAAAGCCTTACGTATACAGCCTTTTAGTTTATGGATGAGGTACCCCTTTTTTAGGGCAGGCTCAGCTCCAGTTTAATGGCACATCTTTTTGGCAATTCAAATATTAGTTTATTGTCAGCTGACTTTTTCGAAATTGAACATTTTGACCATGTGGGTCCATGGCCCAAGCACTATAAGGCCTTATATAATTTTTTTTGCATATGAAAAAAAATGTGCCCCTTTCCTCCTCACTGTACAATAAATGGAATAAAATTTAATTATTTAGACGATACTATAATAAGGCCTTATATTATTTGTTTGTACCTCACTCCTCCTCACTCTACATTAAATTAATTAAAATTTTACGTTTTATCATATGCCTAGATTTCCTAGACATTTTCTTATATGAAGACTTCAGGGATCCTTTTGTGAGTGGGAGGGGGGTTGGTAAGTTCTCAGGTCCTAAATCCTTAATTGCATTTTCGCCAAATATGTATTTGTATTATATATTTTAACTTATTTTTCTTCTACAAAACAATGTAGAGTGTTTTTGAAGTTGGGCGGCGTCAAGCTTTTATTTACAATTTACAGCAGATGTTCAGGAATCGTTGGACAATACGATCTTTGGTTATTGTAGTAGGCAGTAGAGCTAAAATAACCCATTCCTAAAGATAAGTTTATAGTTCAAGACAACTAAATAACAGCATTGGATTCGACAAATTAACATTACCGAACAAAATGTAACCAAAAGGTCAATGAGATTTGCTCAACGCTTTAGAAGTTCTTTAACGGTTTGCAATTGTTAACAAAATTACAAAGAGGATATACGTGGTGACGTTACAGGAGTTCTGGCCAATAAATAGCGAAAGCATAGAATTCCGAAATTTACGTTGTTCAGGATCACGCCACTAGCAATTTGATGGAAAACCGTAAATATTTTTCTGATCTCGGGGCATTTTTAAAAGGAAACAGGAACAAGGAACAGTATTAAGGATAAGTTTTATAATGGAGCAGAAACGCCACCTTGTGGCGAGGTGATCGGAACCTTTTTTGTACACAGGACCATAAACGAAGATACGAATTAGAACTGATACGTATGAGAAGTCTTTATTGTTTTGACTATGTAGTGCTGAGCTACTGTTGTTCGCACATAACCTCAAAGTAGATCATTCAAATCTTTTAAGGGGACAGCCGTAAATAAAAACCACAAATGACGTAGAGGCGAATGGATATTGTGTGTACTGTAGTACTCAGGGTTAGGGGACGATAATATTTACTCTCCCGCAGGTCGGGTGATATGAAGCAATTGTGCTCCTTTTTCACCTGTTGTGGCTTATCGACGCCACGGAGCCAAATAAAGTAAAGGTGGAACCATACTGGGCAGCTTATGCTTTTAGGTATTGAACCTCCTATACCACTGTTGTAGTCGACCACTCGGGAAAACTCGTATAACTATAGGTTGAGTATTGTCTTGACCGAGGGGTTTACCACCGATGCCCTTACAATTATTGGTTGTATGGGGGTGGGGGCCCACCATTGGTTGAAAGCCTATCTCGGCTGAAACGCACTTGCTTATGGTTTCGGAATAGAACTCTTTTTGGGTAGGTGTCCGAAGCTAGTATATTTGCACTCGGCGGCGGCTAGCCAGGACTTAAAAGCAGGCCCGACGGCTCACATCTAAGCGGTTGTAGTCTTTATTTTAGTCTTTTATTTTCTATAAACGGATAAATTTTACATTGCTGCCATTTTTTGATGAAAAAATGTATTTAAATAGTTTTTTTTTTATATTTTCTAGTTTTACAAGTGTTTTTTCCCAATTTTTTTTTTATTTTAAATATGTTTTTTTTTTATGTTGAAAAAACAGATGAAAAATTAAATACATTCGGTAGTCATTGCTTGACATTTTTTTAGCTGAAATCAGCCGATTTTAGTCGATAAAATCTCGGCGGCTGGCAACCGCGATTAGCCTTTTAGCGGCAAACCAAAAAACAGCTTCCGCTGTGTACAAAACCATAGTCTTAGTCATCCAAGCGATAATCACTTAAATCTTCATCTTTTGAGTACTTTGGTATCATCCTCATCCACTTTCTTGTTTATTCCAATCGTTTTTCTGCAGATGAGGCGGTTGCATACGGATACGACTATCGTATATCCTTGTACATCGTCGCCATTAAAGTATATTTCAAAATTAAAATGTCTTCAGTGGCAAGCTGCGAACAACTATTAAGATACATTGTATACATTTTCAAGAAAACGCACCTCCGGAGATGAATATGGGATGCGACCGACCGAAACGAACCGCAAACATCGACCATATTTTATATTGTGGTGCGGCAGAGTCGTTACGCTTGAACTGATGCACTCACAATGTGCAGCCAGTGCAGCCAGTGCACAGGTAAATTACAGTTATGACTATAAATATATATATACTATATATATAAAGTATATTTATTTACATACATACATAGTTAGTATTTATATATAAATATAATAATTTATGCTGCGAGGAAAAGCCAATTAGTCTGCGGCCGCAGAGAGAAATTTAATAATTCGTCTGTGCGCTTGAAATAAACACTTTCCAGGGTTTAGCTATGGCGGGTATTTATGTGTGTGTAGATATAGATATAGATATATATATCTATAAATATAAATCTACTGTCTAATTGTGTACACTATATTTAATGGTATTATTTGTGGTTGGTGATTTAAATGCGTAACTATATAAATAAATATAGTAAATGTATAGACACATAAATACACTCTCGCTCAAAGTTGGTTTGAATTCAAGAGAAACGATGCATTTTGTAAGATGTTTTATATATATTTTTTTAAAAACACAAACACACACACATTGTGTTTGTATTTTAATGTATTTTAAAGTATATGATGTACACACAATGTAAAATTGCATATGTTTATTATAGTACTTAACATATGTCCCCCAATTATATGTGTATTCACCGGCCATCTATTTATATTTACTGAGCTAATTGTTTTTGTATATTTAATATTTATAAGCATACAATAAATCGGTTACCAAAAGAATTGAACTTCACCTAAAATTATTGCATTGCTTACCGAGAAATCTTAAGACATAAATGAGCAGTCAGAAAATATAATCTACCTTAATGTTTTATTTTTTAAATTTATGCGCGAATTAGCGTAAACATTCTAGGCAGTGGCGCCAATTTAAGAAATTCTGGGGGGGGGGGGCTAACAAACAAACACAGCACCCTCTGCCCCTCGCAAAAGGCTCCTCTGGTTGTAGGTGCACATTTTTATATTATTAAAAGCTATTTTTTTTTTGGTAAACAATAACTATATTTTTCGGTAGTCGATTTTTAATAATTTGATGGAACAAATTGAATTTTACGGTGAATGCTAAACTGATAACCTTATTTATATTGTAAACGCATTTATTTCTAAAGTACACATTTCAAACGCTCAACTGACAACTGACAAATTATCAATAAACACACATTTATTTGATTTAACTTTTGTGTATTGATTGTATGTACCCACTTAAGTTACTCTATGCACTTGTCCACTTGGTATGTAATTTCTGTGTGCATTAGATGTAAATCACAATATACTCGGGCCCGTGTGTGTTTACGTATTCTTACAATACAAACATTTAAATAACCCTGACATATTCTCGAAGTGTTATAATTCAAATAAGTTTTTGGGACAAGTGTACGATTGTTGTTAATTTACATTTTTGGGTGGGCATTTGTCGGCTCTTGTAATGCTTTTCAACAGACATTTGAAAAATGTCCACCGTCAAAATTCCTGCCTGCTACAGACATAAAAATCTGTATCTCTAGCTGCAGACACAGAGCAGACAATTGCAGAATTGTCTGCATATTTTTTTAAAAGCAAGTAAATTCGATACATTTTAACGAGAGGCACTAATAATATTAGTAATACTGCAAATATCTAAAAAATATTTAAACTATACAGTATATATACACGCGAATATTCATAATATTATAAAATAAAATAAAATATCATGAATATTATAGTAAATATTAATAATATCGAAAATATATTCACAAATATTACGATTTTATTTTTATTTGCAGCTATCGATTTTTTTTAAATATCTAAATATCACAAATATCTGAGAATATTATGAATACTTAGAAATAACCGAAAATAACCGCAAATTTAAAATGTATTTGCGAATATCATAAAAATGACTTATATCAGAAAAGGGCAAATGTCAGAAAAAAATCGATAATATTTAAAAAATAGCTAATACCGGCGAATATTGTAGCGAATATCAAATATACATTTTTCGTGTGATAACTTCCAAATTTGAATTAATATTTTCTAAATTATTGTACTTATAGTTTTTAAGGGGGCTCAATAAAAACATAATATGTAACATTTCATTGGATTACCTTTTATTTATTTTTTGAGGTTGGTGTATTACATATCCATTCTCAAATATGCATTTTTTGATTGACAGTATCAAATCATTCAAATCAATCAAATCAATCAAATCAATCAAATCAATCAAATCAATCAAATCAATCAAATCAATCAAATCAATCAAA
>JAAAKO020049462.1:0-11268 GCA_010015015.2 Bolitophila cinerea
GAACTAAATGAATAATGGTCACGAATCTAGGGCTAACAAACATTTGCGGAAATTACAAAATTAAATTAAATTAAATTACTTCTTAAATAACCATTTTAAAATAAAATATATTTATAATTCAGCATAACAATTTTAAATAGATTTTTTGACGATAGTTTATCTCCAAGATAGTTTTTCTTCAGAATTGAATAGTTTTTTTTTTACGAATATAGTATCTTCAAGATAATTTATCTTGAGAATCGAATAGTTTATTTGACAAATATTTTATCTTGAAAATCGAAGAACTGAGAACCGAAACTCTGAAAATTTACCATGGCAAATTCTTTAAAATCCACCAAAATTATAGGAATTTGTAACTTTTTTTAAAATATTTTTTTATTAAATAACAAGAATAATAAATTTTACCTAATCAATAATCAATTTTAAAACAAATATATTTTAAGAGTCCACTAAAAATCATTAATATTCATAGTAATTACAACTATATGTCATTTCTAGAAAACTAAAAAAAACTATAGATACACTATTCGATTTACAAGATAAACTATCTTGAAGATACTTTTCGATGTTCAAGATAAATTATTCGTCAAATAAACTATCTTGAAGATAAACTATTCGTCTAATAGTGGATTTTTCAAAAAATATTTTTAAATAAAATATTTTCTTTTATTTTTACCATCAACTATTTTAAAATATTTTGAAAGAAAAAAAAGTTCTTTTAAAATAAAGTATTTTATATTTTATTTTGATTTTGTTATGTGTCTGATAATATATACACGCTCGCAAAACGCACAATATAACCAATATTATTTACTATTATTAATATAATGTTAAGTCACACTTTAATATGTTTTAAGAAAAATGGTGATTATTATGAAATTCTTGTCTTTAATCGATGTTATTTTATCAGAAAGGCGATCGTACTCAATTCTCAGTTACCTTAATTTTGATGTTTTGACCAAATAATGTAGTTTTCGTTTTTGAAAAGGAGCACAAGAGATAACTTCTATAATATTTCGGATATTTTAATATTTTTTAAAGATATTTAAGCAAATTTTCAGAGTTGTTTGATTATTTACTTTAGTTACAAGTCAAATATCAGGCATTTATTTGAATTTTCGAAACTATTCATTAATAGTTTTAAGGTTAAAATTGCAATGATCATCGCTTTTTGTATGGAATAATCTAAAAAGTTTTACTCATATTAGTTAAATATATAAATATGCATCACAGATAAAGAAATAACTACATTTTTTAAAGTTTTGTTCAATAATGCTCCACCTATGTTAGAGATTACAGTCAATCTGCAGTTCTTTATCAAAAGCAAACATTCAGATTTTAGCATTCTGTAACTCATCTGAAATAAGTCTGTTTCTGTATCTTATCTTGTCGCATATAGTATAGTAGTATAGTAGTAGTAAGGCATGGTAAAAATGCACATAATATCACATATATAACGCACATATGATGGAGTAACTTGACTTTTGTTTATGAAAATAGGATAACATGGGTAAAAGGATTAGCAGGATTAGGCTTTCTGTCTTAAATTCTCTGCATCACAAATCTGGCGACATCAAAATCATAAAATAATATTAATTTGAATAATAACGTATATAATAAATTAATATGCTTGTATTTGAATATATATAGATCCATTTAGGATCGAATAGCAGTTGAATAAATTAATATAAATTATAAAGAAATTTGTTAAAACCATGGGTTGAACTAAAAAAGTAAAACATGGTATCAACCAGGCAGCCTGATAGGTCACTGATAATTCTAAGAGTTAGAGATATATAGTATTTTTTTAATGTACTTGGTCTACAATAAGCTGTTGTTAGGCGATATGTTACTGAGCTGAAAACTCTTAGAGCAGCAGACTAAAGAGCGTTTGTATGGAATAGGTCGCGGTTGGAGATAGGTGTTACTCGAGATACATATGTTTAATATTCTATAATTACTATTTAGTAATTTCCAAGTAACTATTTTAAATAGTAACGTATAATAAAATGTACAAATGTATGGTATATAATCACTATATTCTAGTAATTCTACTAATTTTCTAGTAAATGACAACTGACTAAAGAAAAATAGTTAACATACAATTTTGATCTTATTATTATTCAAATTTCTATGAATAGGTTTTATCAATGTGTACTATTAATAAATTAAAAAATGTCAATTTTCAGATAAAGAGAAATGAAGGATACGCTTGTGAAGAGTAAGTTTACTTGCCGAGAGTGCCGCAAGAGTCAAAACAAGGTATTTTTTAAAATATATACTCATTGAACAGAGAAGCCGTCTCTTATAAAATTCTCCCTGATTTGTATGCTCTCACATCGTATAGTATAAACTAAAAAAAAATATTTATATTATTATTATTTTTTGTATGATTTTATGGTACTAAATATTTAATAAAATTATTGTTTTGAATTCAAAAATAATAACAAAAAATAGAAAAAAATTATTATTGTATTAAATTTGTATTATAAATATTAATTTTTATTTTTTTAGGAAACTAGAAATTTTGTTTTAGGATCTAATAGTTAGGTCCAGAGCTAAAAAATAACTTTGTATGAAGGATATCACTCATGGAAATACAAAACAATTATTATATTATAGCTAGAGACCGAAAATAGTTAAATACCTATTTTTATGCCAGCTATGTACACAAATTTTGAAAGGTATCTTTAAGATACAAGTTTTTCTCATTTCAAATATGCAAAATTTATTTTGAATATATTTTTTGACTATTTTACTTATTTTACCTATTTTGAAAAAAAAAACTATTTTTGTAATTAATTAAATATTGATTTTTTGCAATCTGTCTAGCTGCGTACATCATTTATTGCAAAAAAGCATTATCCTCGTTAAAAAATACATTTGTATTATATATGTCAGACAAATAAGCTGAGAAGTCATAAATTTATATTGTTTTGTAATCAAATATAATGTTTGTAAAATAAAAATAAATATTTTTATTTGTAATAAATTTGCGTATTTCTATTTATTTTAATGACTTTTTTGATTTTTTTTATCGACTATTTTTGTATCTTTTTTATTTATTCTGACTATTTTTGTAACTATTATAACATTTTTTTTATATTTAGGTAACTATTTTTAATAAATTATTATTATAAATAATTATTTAGTACAGGGTGGAGCATAAAATATCACCTAATTTAAAAACGCTATACATTTTCCCAATCTCAAATTAGGTAATGTTTTTTGTCCTACAGGCACAGTCAATAAATTTATTGTGTTACAAAATGGAACGATTTTCGCCAGCAGAACTCATAATAATAATGTAGTTATATTTTCGTAATAATTCATCTAAATTTTTAACTCATCATAAATTTCAAAATTTAACGTGATATAGGAACCTTCCGAAATGATAATGATGGGGGAATGGGGGACAGTCTCACAGAGACTATAAACCAGTACGTAGGCCACCATAAGGAGAAACAATAATAATAATAAGCCATAAAGCGCAATTCCGCCTCTCTGGACACGTCAATAAGCAAAATTTGCGTTATTAGGCGAATCCGAATTCCAATGAGAAACCCCTCATCCGAAATTGACAGTATGGTGTTCAGTTTGTTCGGAAAAAATCATTAAACTGTTCTTTTTTGAAAAATGGGTACCCATGATGAATGATTATTCCATACCGAAACCGGACGATTTAAGTTTGGAGAACATGTGGTTTTACCAAGACTGTGCCCAATAACACAGCGTTTGGCCATCAAGATCACTCGATTTGACCGCCGCAGAATTCTTTCTTTGGGGTTATTTGAAAGATATAGGCACTAAAAAAAATGGCAAGAAATATCCAATCTTACGCAGACAAACTTGACGAAAGTTATGCAAAAAAAAAAACAATAAAAATAACATAAATTTGACCCAACAATGGTGGCGCGCTTCAATTAGATGTCATTTTCCAAAAATGATCAAAAAAATTATTATTTTTAATAAACTATGCCGCAATCGAACCTATGGTTACTTTGTATGAAAAATATTTAAAAAATGTGCTTTGAACCATTGAAAGCACATTAAAATCCACTAATATTAAAGGAAATATTTAAAAAAAAATGTATGGCATTAGCTCACACAACATCATTGTACAGATCTCGAACACCCCACTTTTCTCGAAACCACAGATCGTGTAAATTTCAAATGGAAACATTTGTGTCACCTTATATAAACTCAAGTTTATGAAATAATTTTGTTATGCAGAAAAACGCGCGTTTTTAAAAAAACAAAAAAACAAAATTTATAATAAACAATTATGTATCTAAAATATTTATAAACGTTGAATAAGTATCGTCTTTAAATATGTGTTTAGAGATCTGTGAGTTTAGAGAAGGATTGATCGGGTGGAATCGAGTGACTTCTCATAGCATATACAAAACAATAATAAATATTAAAAAACCTATGATGCGCTATACATGAGATGTGCACTTGCCAATCTCTGTGGTCCAATTTGGATTTTATATAAAACAGTGATTGTAATAATATTCATTTAGCACTTACTAAAATATAACGGTATATCCGCATATTAACTATAAAACACCCACAACTATCATTAAATAGATTTTTTTATCAATTTCCCGAGGAATGTCGGTTTGAGTCTCTCTCTCTGCGCGGGGTCATAACTCAAAACACCGCATCGACCACACGCTCTGATTTATACTACATAAATAATATATAGTACATAAAATAAAATAATATATAATAAATATATTATATGTAACCTATATATATATATATACAATATAATATATTTAAAATAAATATATATAATATCTTTAAGTAATAGAACTTACAACCACAAATGCGTGCGCATATCATTTATTTATTTATTAAGTATATAAAATACTAATGCAATTAAAAAAACACCCTCACCTTATGCCCGATGCAATGAAACCACGCATTTGATGGTTCTGTATACGGTATATTGAATTCACCTATATGCAGAGACCGTCTTTGTCGTGACCTCCTCTTTTGCTGCACTCATATGCGCCACCACCTCCTCGCTTAATTTCTTGCTAGCGTATGTGTGTGTGTGTAAACTGTAAATATAGAACTAAAGTATATAAAGCCTCATTCAATATACTCTCTCAGTTTTGTGTTATTATACTCACATGTGTGTATATACGTGAATGTGTGAGTGTGTAAGTACGCTCGTGTGCCTGTGTGTGCATTGTTATTTTGCGTCGATTCATTTGATTTGAGGCCTGCAATCGTTGCCGGCAGCCGCGCCACCCGCCGCCGCCGCCGTCAGAGTCAGTCCATTCACGGAGAACACCGTCTACAGTCATCGTTGTGAACGGACCGTGTAAACACCTGTTAGATTGTTGTTCTCTTTGCGCGAACTCGCGATTTGAATCAGTTTCGAGAGCACAGAGCATGCATCTCTACCGGCAGCAAAACAGTATGATTCTCGCAGCACACACGCTCGCACACATACGTATAATTTTAATATAATATATATATATATATACTATATATATTGTATTCGTCGTCGTCGTCGTGTTCTTAATAATCTAGTGATAAACTCATAAAAAAGTCTCTGACTATAATTTTAGTTAGTTATTGCCGTTCACGCGTACTCTTAGCAACAGATTGTGTATAACATGTGATTGTGTAGTCGTGTGTGTGTGTGTATTTATGTGTGATTTGATCGATCAACGTGATCGCTTTTTGCTTCTAAGAATTTATATTACGTGATCGCTGTCTTTTGCGTAAGTGAACCACAAATACCGCTCGAATGACGCGTAATTCTAAGAAAAGCAACCAATGTTTTAGGAACTAATTCGGGGATCATTACAATGAGTGTGAGTAAGTGAGTGATAACAGTGTCGTTTTTGAACATAAGAAACTCAAGTATACTTCTCACGAATTTGGACTGTATATCTACATACTAACGATGAAAAGAGTTAGTCATATAGTCAGCCTTTATGAATGAACGTGAATTTGTGAAATACCGCGCATCTGAATTAATTAAATATTTAATATATATAAATATAGTATATAAAATAAAGAAAATATAAAATAAGTGTGACGTGTCCATTGAAACTGACTGTGCTCGCTGTATCTTTTAATATACAAAAAGACTAACATCAAAACGTACATAACCACACAATCAAATTTGTAGTGCGCCCTTGGTGCGAGAAAATCTGTCAAAATAGCGCCGAAAAATTCCACGCCACGAATGCATCTGCCCACGGGAGCAACGGCAGTGTACAACAGTGGTACCAGCGCAATTGGAAGCCCAGATTGGGGCCTGTCTACGTACAAGGGGGGCACGATGGAGCCCCCCAGCAGTAATTCAAGCGGTTCACCGACGGGCGGTAGCTCACAAGATGTATGGTGGACCGAACGCTTGGTGCTGGAGGCACAGCAAGAGTTTCCCGGCGAGCTGGGTAAGTGCAAAATTTGTATAAATAAGAAAATCATATAATAACAAAATATATTTTTGAGAAAATATGACCCAGAAGAAAAAATAAGATAACCTAAAATGTATGTTCTTGGTTATATACAGAAGTTCATTTTGTTTTAATTACACAACAGAGTGAAACCTGATTGAAGTACTTAGAGCTGTGTTGGCGCGAGTACAATATCCGCCAGGCTGCATTGCGACAATGCGCCAAATTTATTTCTCTTATATGTGGCTTATGAATAAAATGAAATAGCACGACAAATTTGTATCGCTTTTATATACATAATATATACGATAAAAGAGTTTGCGAGAGACGAAAAAGCAGGAAGCATTTGAATGTTAATTATTTACTAGGTTTTGCCCGAATTTAAATTTGTTTCGCAAAATTTGTCTTTAAGGTTTATTTAACTTTCAACCTCAGATGCGCCAGCACGCACATTCGGCTAAATTACCTCTCACTTGACGCTCAGTGACTTCTTTTGCGGTCACTGACAACTGATAACTGTCACTTTAATCAAATTTCTCATTCCACTAATATGAATAATTGAGAAACTGTGAAAATAAGACAACAATTCATTTATTCAAGAAACAATTTTTGGACCGAATCATCTCCCGAAATTCTGATGTCAGCTGGCCACCGAGATCTTGCGATTTAACGCCTTGCGACTTCTTTCCCTGGGGTTTTGTAAAATCTCAGGTTTTTGCAAATAAACCACTATTCCTGAGCTCAAGTCTGAAATCCAACGCATCATGAGATAGAGCCGCAAATCTGCCAAAACGTCATCGAAAATTAACCGTATTTCATACTTAATCGGAACATGTCTAATTTATAACGCAATAAAAATATCACCACTCGCTCAAAAAAGATGTGTTTTTTCTTTAAATTAAATCGGGCACTCTTATGGGACACCCTTTACATCGCATACACATTTTATTTTATTGATACGATTCAATTATATTTACTGAATAAATTCCAACAAGTTTCGTCTGATGGACAGAGCTTAGATTTGGTGGAAAAGTTTAGGAAAGTCTCACAGGGATCCATACTTGGTCCATTATTGTTTTTACTGTTTATAAATGATTTACCTTTTTCAATTAATTTCTGTGAATGTGATATGTTTGTTGATGACGTTCAGCTAAAAAATAGCTCATCAGTATCTGATATGATAAAAACAATAAATAAAGCTTATTCTGACTTTGATAGAGTCCTTAAGTCGTCTATAGAAAACAATATTTTGATAAATCCACTTGAAACGAAAGCTTTACTAATATCTAGACGCTCAGCACCATCTAACTCTTGGCATCATCTAGTGTTAAACAATGAAGTCATAACATATAACCGTTTTGATTGGTCAGATCAAATTAATCATATTTGTGCAATAGTCTACAATGGTCTTCGAAGATTATGGAAAATCTCTAAAATTCTGCCAATAGTAGAGACACTATTTTTGGCTCAATTGATCAAGAGTCTAAAAGAAAGTTAAATGTGGCGTTCAATTCGTGTACTCGTTTAGTCGTGAATTTAAGATTCGACAGAGTATCCTGGTATTCAAATGTAATTCTTGGGTGTTATGGTTTTACATATTACGATTTAATATACTGTATCACAAGATTATTCAATTTCACAAGCCCCTATACTTATTTAACTAACTTCGCTTTGCACAGTCACGTAGAACACGTAAACTTATCGTGCCATACAGACGTCTTACATCAATGAACAACTCTTTCTTTATATGCAATGAATCTGTGCAACTTACTACCTAATGATATTAAAGGTATCACATCCTTAAAAAATAAAAGTTGAATGCTTAAGTTTCTTAAGTCAAAAAAAATGTCTTAGTATTGCCCCATTATTTTATATCTATATGTTCTACTAATTGTAGTTTTTTTTATCTTTCTTTAAATCAAAACTTTTTCACTTTATAGAGAAAAAATTACCACTATTTTTTTCTTTCATACTTCCTACGTACGTCACATGGATTAAACTGGCTTAAAATAACATACCAAATAATATAATAGAGAATATATTTTATTATAACACTAATAATAACTTGCCTATTATTGAAAACAACAGCACAACAATAAACCTAATAAAAAGAGAATACATTTTACCGTCCAACTAATAACAACTTGTTTATTATATGCAACCTTATACCAAAAACGAACTAAATAATTAAAAAAGTATACATTTTATTGTCCAACTAATAATAACATTCCAACAATCAAAAATTATAAACCTAGAACGAACAATGAATTAAAGAGATAATACATTTTATCGTCTTACTAATAATAACATGTCTATAAACAGAAACTAAAAATAAACGAAATGAAATAAAATAAGAGAATACATTTAGCATCTACTAAAATATAAAGCACAATCGGCCCATTGGAGTGCTGGCGTGCATCGAGTCGGCTCGACCTCCCCCCCCAAATCTATCTATCTACTAAAATATAGGGATTCACTTACTACATATGAGAAATAATACGAAATATTGTAAACTAGTGCTTTTGCAGTATATACTTTTGTAAAATTGTAGTTGATTCTAAATAATGAATATATATATAATAGATTTTTTTCAAGAGCACAAGATGAAGAATATCTTAGTGGGAGTTTCGGAGGTGATAGAGAATATATAAAAAAATCAATTCTTTCAAATGAATCGTAAAATCAGGATACAAAAAATACTAATTAATGCTGGTAATAATTATTAGGATCTTATATAAAACAAAGTCTGGGTTTGGTTTTTCTTTTCAATTCATCAATTATTTCTCTGCTCTGCTTAGCATATTTACATTTTTTTTTAAATGTTTCAAATACATTCAGAAGAAGATTTGGTTCACCAGCCTTAACCCTTAGTCCGTGGCTACGCAGAAAAACTACAAAATACAAAATATGTATTAAAATCACACTTGTATTTAATTGGTTTTGGGTTTTGGACATAAAACTTTGATCACATTTTTTACCTTTTAGGCAAGAAATTCAAATTCTTTTTTTAACAATTTATTGTTTTTATCCGCGTCTTAAATTATTACATTTTTTATCAATTTATAAGAAAACGAACTAGATATTTGAGACACAATTTGTTCTCATACATCACTTCAAACATAAAATCCATTTTTAAATTGCTAGAATAAAATTTTAAAACTACTTAGTTTTAAAATTTGAAATAATAATTGTATTTGGGAGCAATATAGCAAGTGGCGTTAAAAAAATTCACAATGTGAACAAAATATATTGATTTTTTTGTCAAATAATTAAAATAATATAGGTAAATAGACACGATATTTTAAAATGATGCTTTCAGACCGCTTTCGGCCTCTGTCTTTCGACTTTAAACGACTACCAAATTAAATATAATTTTGTATACAAAACGATATAAGGGGTGTTTTTTTTAAACGTGTGGTTTTCAATATATGGCACTACTTTTTTCGAAGATGGTCTTTTTGACAGCTGTCACTTGATTTATGCTCAGTTTGGATTGCCATTTCATAATTGAAGCCGATCGACCATCAAGCGCGTCGCTCGTTCGGTAAATGGGCCCAAAACGAGATGGCCACCGATCCCAATCTTGTTCAGCGATGAAGCTCACTTTTGGTTAAATGGGTAAGTTAATAAGCACAATTGTTGCATTTAGAGTGATTATCATCTATAAGCCATTGTTGAGACGCCGTTATATCCTCAAAAAGTCACTGTTTGGTGTGGTCTATGAGCAGAGGGAATCATTGGTTCATATTTCTTCAAAAATGAAGCCGGCCATAATGTTACAGTCAATGGGGAACGCTATAGAGACCATGATTAATTAATTTTTCTTGCCTGAAATGAAGAATGTTAATGTGGACGACCTTTGGTTCCAACAAGACGGCGCTACATGCCAGACAGCCAACGAAACAATCAATTTATTGAAGGAAACTTTTGGTGAGCGCATAATCTCGCGTCGTGGACCTGTGGCGTGACCGCCAAGATCGTGCGATTTAACACCGCTGGACTATTCTTTGTGGGGTTATGTGAAGTCGCAGATAATCCTGAGACGTTTGACGCCTTAGAAGAGAATATTTGGCGCTTTATTGCTGACATACGGCCCCAATTGCTGCTAAAGTGGTCGAAAATCGAAATTTATTCGAGCCAGTCGCGGAAGCTACTTGCCCGAAATCATTTTTAAAACATAATGGCAAACCCTTATCTTTATAATAACGCTAATTTCTTGGCCATAATATTATTACCACACGTCTAAAAAAACTCTCTATAGTTTTTTGTTTGGGCAGACAGTTATTTTTCATGATGTTGTATTTACATTTTAGGGCAGTTTTTAATCATAATGGCCCATATTGAATTTCTCACGTTTTGAAATGTTAAATTTCGTCCTTTTAGAGCGTATTGCTTTAATTAATATCTCGAGACATGCAATAGTAAGCAAATAATTTTATAAATTTTACAGTTGACACAAGTTATATAACTTGCAAAAGTACTACGACACACGTCAAACAGCATAAGAGATTCTCTTACGTAAGAGCAACACTCATATGCATACAAAAACGGTCGCAGTTAGGGATAATACTGTCAAATATACAGCTCTTATGATCGCTTACACAGTTTGACGTTTGTTGTGGTTGACCCCAATATAACTACGAGTGAATAGAAAATAAATAATTATATATTTATATATTATCGTCAAATTACTAGAGATACTAATTAAAAGTTTAAATAAGTACACTTTAGACTATGAATAATCGAAAAATTAAATTTTAAATTAAATTAACAGGTCGGCTGAAAAGTTCGTATCGTTTCTATGAGAGGGCGCCACTAGTACAAAATCCATTTTGTTTTCATA
>JAAAKO020049473.1:0-11266 GCA_010015015.2 Bolitophila cinerea
ATATTAGATGAGCGACCATTTACATTTTGCGTGTATACTTTTTCGAGAATAAGGAGATCTGAAAAACTTACGTTAATAAATATATATCCTTACTTAAAATTATTCTCTTTTTCATATTTTTAAAAAGAAGGAACACATAGTTATAATTGTTTATTATTTTAAGGTTAGTTTTTTATGGTTTTTGATTGGATTGTATTTTATTTGTTTTGCAAAAAGTTCCTAAATATCATGTTTCATTTTATTTATAAATTAGATAGATTACATCCAACTATCCTAACTATTATGCTGTCAAATTTGCAGATTTACAGATCTATCTAAAATAAAAATATCAAGAATGTGAATATAAAAAAACAAACACATAATCAAAAAGGTTATAAGAGATATAAGAGATTAGAGAAAGATATTAAATAAATCGTCGAAAACAAACCAAAAACATGTTTCATGAAAACAGTGATTTTGTGAATTTTATTTTCGATTTGTTTTCGATTTTCTACTTTTCTTAACATATTTTGAAATTTGTTTAGACTCTTATTTTTGTCTTCACTCCTCGAAAACAATCTGTGAGTGTTTTCGTTTGAGCTGCACCTTCCACCCGAAAACAGTCAAAACAGTGTTTTCAAATGAAAGAACAGTGATGAAACTTGTATTCGTATTAAATAAAATGTTTTTCGTCACACTTTTTCAGACGCACTGACGTCTATAAAATTAAAACAGATATTATTGTATTGTTTTGATAATGCAAAAAATGGCGAGAAACGAGGTACGCAAATTGTGTGGTTACAGCAGGACACCAAGGTCCGTTTAAGAGGGAAGGCTTTGGATATGACTATTTATCAAGGCACCACAAAATAATAAAGAATGGATCGATGTCATTGTCACGATCATATTTAGAAGAAATATACAGCAAACTTTAATCTGATAAGAACACCACCAGCGAGATCTTGCGTTTGAAACGGGTTATGGTTTTGGACATGTGTATACATAGAGAACGCCGAAGAAAAAGATAGTGTTTAATATATGAATTTAGTATTTTAATCTATTTAAATATATTATATTTTAGATTTTCACATCTTTTGCTTTTTTATTTACCGTGCTGAACGTGTATTTATATTCGAAATCTTTAGGAGAAATCCACGTGATCCCAATGGTCACAAAGACCCATCAAATCATTTGGTCTCAATATCATTCAAAAATATAAGTGATGAAATCATTAGACTTAATATGTAATATAGCTAAAAACAGTGTTTTCGGCCGTAAAAAATGAAAAAAATTCTAAATTATGAAAATACTGTTTTGGCTCTTTGTGAAAATAGTGTTTTCGGTAAAAAAAAGTGAAGAAATCGGGCATTTAACTGGAATATAAGAATGGAAATATAAAATAAGACATACATATCGGAAAATTAAAATATACTATATATAACACGAAATAGAGTAATATAGATAAAACATGATAGGAGAGACATTGCGGTTTTCTCGAAAACTATAAGGATGTGTCACTTGTATTGTATGAGTAAACATTTCGCTTTCAAAGTGTTCACTTGTCTGCAAAATTTCTTTGATATCGGACTTGCTGCAACAGCAAAACAAAAATGACTGGTTTTACGTATAAAAATACTTATACTTAAGTAAGAAATTGCTTTCCTATATTTTTTCTTTACAGCTTATATTGGTAATTATTTAAATAGGAATAAATTTAAAATATCACATTAGTTGCTTGTTTACAGTTAATATCATATGAAAAAATCCTAAATACGCCTCATGGTAAGTTATTACTCTGTTTTTGGGACAATTTTTTACATGCAGAAATGTGCCTTGTTGAGAAATTGTGATGTCAATGAAATTTATTATTATGTATAATCTACTATGTAATAAATTTATAAATTTATTATATAATTACGATAATATATAAAAAATACAAATACCAAGTAAAAATATAGCCAGAAATCAAAGTGGCTGGAAATAACATGATTGATTATTTTACAGTGTATTTTAAATAAAGCAAAAGTAAATGTAAATGGTCAAATGTTGAAATGTAGAACGAAAATTTCGGTATAAAAAAGAAGACTTTTGAGTTCAAAATTCATGTCTAAAATTTCAGTTCGGATAATTTAAAGTCGGCTAAGCATTAGTAAGATATTCATATTAAGGTATAAGAAAAAAGATAGAAAATATAAAATAAAAACCACAAAGTTTTTGAAAAGTATAAATTGCATTATGCATTGTGCATATATGTTTCTGAATTTCTACTTGCTGCCATTTTGAATCTCCATTCAACTGCTGTTTAATGTATCCAATGACGCGCCGCATGCGACATTATAATGACATCCACCATTGCATACGCAGCATCCGCGCGAACGCGGTTACCCCTTCTATAAAATTGTATACACATAGAAAATTCATATACGTATATTGTGTTATATATAAATATACATATTCCCCGTTATATTCTAGAAGCGTTGCGCGTAACGCGTAACCCTTTTTGCGTTGCGTGATCACACATCGTGGAAGCCCCTCCCAAAATATACGCGGCGCGATTTGTATATATATATATATATAGTTATACTATATAAAAAAACACAATCTATGTGTATATGATAGTATATATTTAATTGATTCATCACGCGTGTATCTACTCTTACAAACATACAAAATATATCTTGTCTGATTATGATGATTACACGCGACCAAAGTGCGCTCAAGCTCGCTCGTTTACAATCGCAAGTCATTTGTTATATGTCAACCCCGAGACGAGAAACCCTTAACTCTGAATGTACACGCGGGTGCCTGCCGTATACAAATACAAAATGGTTCTGGTCACGCGATCCGTTCACGTTTTAATTAGAAAAATTCATGTGTGTGTGTGTGAGTGAGTAATTTACGTTCAGTGCTTTTCGCTGTTCTCTGCGCTGGTCTACCCTTTAACGGGTTGGGATTTGGGTAGGTAGTGAAGGGAAGTTTTGCGCATATGCTGGCGTACACACGCACACATAAATTGTGTGCTTTTAGCGAACGCGGGTTGGTCTTTTTGTGTGTCTAGTTTTAATTATCCGTACGCGGGTGAGTCTGGGTTAATTTGTATAATATTATGTGTGTATGCGCGTTAAATGTTCAGTTTTTTTATGTGTGTGTAATGTGGCACACACGCGTTTACACGCATACAGCTGTGTTGTGTGTGTATGTGTCAGTGTACGCGTTCGCCCCAGGGGTGAGTTTTAGCTGGAATATAAGTGGGTGCACACGGGGAAAAATTAATTATAAAGTGAGCGTAATTTATGTGTTTTATAGATGAGGGTGGGGTGATTACTGATTAGATTCAATTAAAACGTCATGATCTTTTTATACTTGCGTTCATCTCAATTAATCAGTATATTGTTTTCATCTGTAGCCCATTTAGTTTGTTGGTTTAGCAATTATTTTAATCTCATGATCAGAATTATTTTTCAAATTTGTATAATGTAAGCAAATTGTATTACTTAATGCCTCTTTAAAATATATTTTAAAACTGGCTTTAAAACAAAGTTGGATTTGTAACGCACGTTAGATTTTTTGACCAAAATAAAACCTGATCGGCTACTTTCATTGGTTTTATTAATTTTATTGGTTTTAAATTCGTTAAAAACAGGTTAAACACAATAAAAAAACATAGTTTAAATAAGTTTTACGTACGTGTTTTAAATGCTTTAGGTAAATTTTGATTTGTGGATAAATTGAGTTGAATTTATTATTTTTTTATTGTTTTAATATTGCTGGTATGGATGTAATGGAAATAATTGCATTTTTTGCTCGTCAGAAGATGAGGAAGAAGATATTGAGCTAGTGCGTGATTGACCGGAATATTTTTCACGAAGTTCCTTATCCTTATCTTTTAACTAATCTTTTTCAAAGAATTTAAATTCTTATCTCTAAGTAGTAATAGGTGTCAACGTCAACTAAAAATTGTCATTTTTACGACTAATGAAGCGAAAGACAAATGCGATACGTGATGGTTGTCTAGAATCAGCAGTGCTGGATTATCTTTCGTATTGGTAGCATATCTTTGAATGCATTGCAAAATTGTTTGCCTTTCATCCACTTAGCGCACCATCTAGACCAGATAAAGCAGCCGTCAGAAAGTGCTGCTGAAAATTAACGCGTGCAAAAACATTAGAAAATGGTAACTCTTTCGCCCCAAATCCACATTTCACGGAAAAATCTCAATAATTCCTTTACCAAGAACACCAAACCAAATCAAAATTTTCATTACATAAATAAAACATATATTTATTAAAAACATTTTAATTTAATTTCACACGTAAAACACATTTTCACATTTTCCGAAATATCAAATGACGCTATACAGCACCATCTGTTTTGCAGATCAGGTTTATAATTATATCAATCTTGAAGACTGAAGTAAGCATTGTTCATGCAAAACATCAACTTCGTAGGACACACTGTAAGCGAGAATAAACGAAATGGCTCTTTCGCCCCATTCTACAATACTCATCATAAAATCAGCGCAATATTGATATCTTTCATACGTTAGAAAGAGGAAGTTAAAATCACCATCTTAATCAAAAACATTAGAATTCCCAAAAAAAAAAAAAATACTGCAAATAATTCAAGGTTTCTAAATGTGAGTCTTACAAATTTTGGCTTGAAAATTGCCAGCAAAAGCTATCTTGATAATATATACGTTTTGAAAGACTAATTAAAAGCCACAACCCAGAACTTAAATTCCTTTGACTTCTCATAAAAAATACAGCTTATTTTGTATATAAAGTATATAAAAAAAATATAAAAAATGACCGAAAATATTCTGCACTAAGGTGCAATAAAAACACTTAATTTATGACTTAATGACACTTTTAAACATAACACAGTTATGAAAACTAAAACATCAGTAAACAATGCAACACCACAGCACAAATATTTTCTTGAATTTGTTTATAAAATGTTTTTTTTTTTCCTAAGAATTTTAGACTTTGTTTAGTAAATTTTGTGTTATTGGATCTATCCGTTCCAGAAGTAGATTAAAAGAGACAAAAACTCTTTTGACGTAGATATCAGTCGGAATTTAGGTAAAGACACTTCAAGAAGCAATTAAGCGCCAATTGATGTTTTGATAACATCATAAAAAATATAGATATTGAGAGGCAAAGCCAAATGACAATCTTAGCACTTTTTGTGCGACCGCTAAAGAATACCCAAAAAAACATTGATATTCTGAGATCATACATTTCATATGACTTTTTTGTTCTGAGATCAGTCATGTCTATATGAAAATGACATATGGCCAGATGATTTGATATTGTTCTGGCATTGTTAATAAAAAACATTTGACATTTTCGGAGATAGCCGAATTTAATGTTCCTAGAATGTTCCACAAATGTATTTTATACATGTATGTTTATTTACAACAAACTTGGAACATTCTCTGAACAAAAATAGTTATGCTATTTATGGTAAATTAAAACATTTTACGGATGTGTTTACATTGTTTTTTTGTCCTTGCATGTTTTGACAATATTTTAAAATGACAATCAGTAACGTTTATTTTATGTTCATTGGTTGTTTAAAATGTACATAAATGTCATTATATCACAAGCTGAAAACATTGTAATATACTATTGCTGTCATAATATCTATTATATATATATAATATCTATTTTATCGACAAATGTTTTTTGACAACATTCTGAAAACAAATAAAATTTACTTAAATAAAACTGCATTATTTTTTAATTTCATATTTATTTACTCATAAAATAAATATAAATATTTGAATACATAAAATTCAGAAAAAAATGTTATGTTAATTTGTATATAATCATAATTATCGTTCATGACTCCGATCTGAGGTGTTGTGTGTTGATGATACATTATACACACTTAAAATAAAACAATTTTCAAGTAAAATTTAGACATAAAAAATTATAGCTATACATGAACTTTTGAAAAGTTGAAGCCGCTTTTTTTTCTTATATCGGAATAATGTTTCATATGAATTTATAAAATCTAAAAACTCAAGACAATTTAATACTACTAATTTATTTTAATATATGAAATACGCAAATACTTACCAACTGTTATGCTACTCAGTACTGATTGAATGTCAAAATACATAATTAAAAATAATATAAAAATACAAATATTACTTAACACTATAGCGGAAAATGTTTTTAAATTTTAAGTTTGAAATAAAACTACTTGCTACTACTTGCGGCTACTTTATTTTGTTTTATTTGTTTTACTGGTCGAGCTGACGCTTACCTCAACTCAAGCAATCACAGATGTTTGTATCTTAATGATGCAATTGGTGACACAATCAAATCCAAAATATGACTTATAAATCTTTTAGGACATGGAAGTAGCTAAGCTATTCTCTTTATTTGGTCTTTCGCCTTTCAAAATTATTCCAGAAATGATCTTCTTAGGATAAGAGCTTTCAAAAGATATAAACTCAATATGGCAAAGAGATGTTGAGCCCTCCAGTCTGTGCAAAGTTAAATTTTCTCGTTTATAATGTTTTAGCATAATTAGCGACAGCTCAATTAAAATGTACGGATTCACAAGCTTTTCAGAGTGTACGGAGCAGCTATATTTACCCGAATCAGTGACGCAGCTGGAAACCCTCATCTTATACATTTGGTAGCTGCGAAAATTAGAGTGGAGCAAAATAAAATGTGTACGATTCCTCGACAAAAGCTTTGCGGGTACCACTATTTGAAAAAGTGGACCAGGTCTCAAAATAGATTGTCTAACGGTATACAAATATTGATCCCTTAAACATAACGGTATTGTCAACTCAGTCACGCCTGATTAAGATTTTTTCCTTAATATTTCCATGGGCTGATTTGGCGGGGCATGTTTTCAAACTGCACATTTGATTTTATTTTTTTAACGCTATTCAAAGTTTTTATTTCTTTATTTTTGACATTACGTATGTTTAAAGTGCAATTAATGTACGTTGCGTTGCGGTTGCCAAGTCTAACCGAAACCGAATCTATGTGTTATTTAATATTATTATATGCCAAAATAAAAATATCATCAAACTGTCAAAGCTTTCATAAATTTCAAGAAAAGTTTGCTTGTAGATGAAAAAGGAAGACAAGCAAAAACAAGACAAGATATAAGGTTTGAAAATATGCAAAATACATGTAATTGACGTAAAGAAAAGTATGGTAAGCTAAATCGAGCTGGCAACCGCAACGAAGCTTTAGTACGCTATTTTAAAACCGACTGCCTAAAACACATAAAACCAATCATTGTTGCGGGGTCGGTTTTAATTTTGTTTGGTTTATTTTTTTCCTGTTTTAATGTTTTATTGTGTAAAACACGCAATTTAAAACATTTAATCATAAAAAAATGTATGTTTTAAAACAAACAAAAAATAAAATAAAAATGCATATTTAATATTTTAAATGTTGAAAAACAGAAACCCTGTTGGATTTGATCATTTTAAATATATTTTTGGTAACTAAAATACCGTTTGTTTTCTTTCCAAACCCTCGTTTTTTTAGTCTATGATAAAACATGCTATATTTTTGCCATTAAAAAAACAAATGATTGTATATCAAAAATCGTGCGGTTTAAATATTAATATAAATATATTTATAATAAATAAAAACTATATATGTTATAAGGCCGTAAATATGATAAATAAGTTTTGGTTCTGAAAATTATTTCAAAAACCTAGAAGGGTTCGTTATTGTTTTTTTTGTATCAATTTGATGAAGTTGGTAAAATTTGAAAAAAAATAATAAAAAACGTATGAGTTCTTTAAAAATCGGTCTACCGAAAGTAGGTTTAAAAAAACCTCAAAATAAAATAATAATTTAAAAGTAAGTTCAAAAACTCTATTCCAGCGTTAACTTCCACAGCTCTCTCTACCAGATCATCCAGAGTAAAACCACTCATCCTCAATAAAGCACATCATCAAAATCCAAATCTATCAATTCCGTAAATAGAGCTAGTGAGCGTCCTCCGCCAGCTTGTTTGTCCCGGGTCCAGCGAATATATGTACGATTTGCAAACATATACATATACATAACAGTATATATATTATATATATGTATATTATATATACATATCGAACGCATATTATATAAATGGTGATAATCACTTCATCATAATCATTGGCCATTCATCTACTGACGTGTCATGTGTTCCGAGCCGGTATTAAATTCCCATAAATACGCTCGAGTCCGCCCGTAATATCCATCCAAGGAGCTCCACACGCCAAATATATACTATATAGTATTTTAGTATTATGTATAATATAAATACTCATGCCTAGCGTACATAATACACATATCTATATATAAATATAAAATATTGTTCGTAAATGTGTCTGTATATATATATATATATATTGTATATAGACTACCTTCACATCCATACGAGACGTATTCGTTATGTGTTTGGTCAAATCAATCAGATGATGGATTAGCTACGGTCCTTATGGAATTTTGATGTTTATTGCGAGAACAAAAACGAAGTATCGAGAATGGGCTGAGAAGAAGATGTGTGTGCCGTCGCGTCGCGCGCTGCCCGTCTTAACAAAACAACAACAATAAACCAGGCAACACTCACAAACAATATTACTCTATACTAATACTATATATATATATACATATATATGATTGTTTGCGAGTTTGCGCGAAATATTGTAAACGCTTTCGTCCTGACCATTGATACATTATATTATATGTATATCTTATATATATAGATAAAATACTCCCGCGCACACTCTTCGTAACTAAGTAGAATATAATGACTTTTTTATAAGCCCGTCCCATGAATGAGTGACATGAATGAGCCAGTCAGTCAATGTCCATGTTTGTGCGAAAATACGACTCACATGCCAGCAAACGTTTTTTCTTCTTGTCTGTGTAATAATAAGGTATTGAGGTATTGTATTGTAGAAGATGAATGAGTAAATATGCGTACAGTTTCTTAATGTTGCAGTATTCAAAGTAAAGGATTATATATTCGGGCCTAACTGAAGAAAACTCTATTGGCATCAGAAAACCAAATTGCCAAATATGCCTTCAATTAGTTTAGGAATGTTGTAGCCATGTAATTTTGTATAATATTTTACAACATTTTAGGCTCTATAACATCATCATAATAAAATGTAGGTAAACCCGGTTATAAAAGTTAAAATATTTTATTTTTGGATGATAATGCATTTTGTTAGTGCCAGAAACTTTAAATTGATATTATACAATAATTGCAACATTATTAAAGTTTTCTCTCTTATGGAACTTCAAACAAGTAATGCTCAAACTCGAAAAAATCGTTAGCAACTTTTGTTTTTTTTATCCTTTTAGTTTTTTAAAAGTTTATAACTAATTATCCGACAAAATTGCAGTTTTCTTTTTTAGTTGCTTATCCATAACGCTTATTTTTTAATATATTATATTGTATAAAACTATCAGTCTCAGTATATGTATATTTAAAAATGGTATACCTATCTAATCCTAAATTATAAGTAGTCTTTAACCATTTATTATAAATTTAATATAACATATTAATAATAATATATTAATAATAGATCTTTAGGAAATCGTAAAAACTTTAGACGACTCAATTTAAATAAACTATCGTCAAAAGATATTAAGAATGATTTATTATACTTATGCAAAAAAATGTGTTCAAAAACTATTTCAATACTTTTACTTTTATACGATCACTTATAATTGCTTTTTTAATTTTATCTTTTGAAATTTTTAATTAATTTATACTTTGGAAGATGGAACTTGATAATGATACCATTAAAATTAATTCCTTTCTTTTTATCAGTTGTCGATGAAGAAAATGACACTCTTTTGCAAAACTTTTACCTCTACATATTTGATTACTTATAAAAATATTTAAGTATTACGTCGAGATTTCGATTTTATATATTTTTTTTGCCTTATTTGTTTGTAATATTTAACATCATTTTTTGGACTATATTCAAAATAAGGATATTGGCAGGATCAGTTTAATAATGGTAGAGATTGTTATTATTTCGTTTTAAAATATCTCGACTAAATCTGTAAAAAAATCGATGTTCGTCGAGCGTGTCGAAATAAAGACTATCAAAATTTCAACTTTTTGAATATCAACCAAAGCCGCAGCTAGGATGTTATTGTCTCGGTAAGGGAGTTTTTTTCTTACAGAATTATTTATAATAATTTTATATTGTAATGAAACAAACAGAGTTGAATTTTTGATACACTAGAAAAAATCATAGAAGACAACTGCAAAAAAACATAAAATGCCGCCGCTAGGAGTGCGCTACGAAGTTTTATGCACGGAAAAAATATTATATCTTGCGCTGACATAATGGACGCAATCATATAGCAAATATATTATGTTTATTTATCTCAAACCTTTTTTAAATTAATAATTAAACGTTTTAACTTGTCGTTAAAACCGAGTGTTAAATTTAGAAGCACTAATATTTTCGGAAAAAGGTTGACTATCGATTAAATAATAAAAAATATTTTTTAATAAAAGAAGTCCTATTGACTGACTAAAAAATTGAATAAAATAACTGTCAAAAACGGTATAAAAACGGTCTAACAGACTGTTTAAAATATTGTCAAATATATTTATAAATCACTGTTCAAAGGACTTTCTTAAACACTATCTAAAAACGGTCTAAAAAAAGTTGTCTGATGGACTGTCTAATAGACTTTTAAAAAAAAACTGTATAAAAGAATGTATAACTGACAGTACAAAACAAAGTCTCAATTACAGCCTAAGAGTCTATCTTAAAGACCGTCTAAACTTTTTATAATACTGTCTGAAATACTGTTTAAAAACTGTCAAAAACAATTTCTAAAAGATTGCTTATAAGACTGTCTCAAAAACTGTCTAAAAGAAATTCTAAAAGACTGTCGAAAAACTGTTTAAAAGACATTCTAAAAGACTATCTGTCTCAAAGACTGCTCAAATACTGTATCAAAGACTGTCTCAAAGACTTCTCAAATACTGTCTGAAAGACTGTCTCAAAGTCTGTCTCAAAGAATGTCTCCAAGACTGTATCAAAGCCTCAAAGAATAACTCAAAGACTTACTCAAAGACTGTCTAATAGAATGTCTAAAAGACTGTATAACAGTCATATAACACACTTTATAAAACACTTAATAAAATACTGCCTAAAAGACTGTCAAAAAAATGTTTCAAAGACTATTTAAAAGACTGTCTCAAAGACTGCCTCAAAGACTGTTTTATAATCTGTATAACTGACTGTATAAAACACTTCCTAAAATACTGCATAACAGATTGTCTT
>JAAAKO020049484.1:0-11265 GCA_010015015.2 Bolitophila cinerea
AACGTATTGAAGTCTGAATACCAAATTGCTCAAAATCAATACGTTCACTTTCGTTCGGCTGAGCGGTTTTGTGCGTTATTGAACGTGCAAGTGTGAATACATTAAAAATATATTAAAAATATTATTAATTTATACGTATTTGTTACATATCTATATTTCAAACCGTTCTGCACTGGTATTTCTAAGAACTTTTTTAAAATATATACTCCAATCACATTCACACTAGGTATATGCCTATGCAATTCAGATCTTTTCAAAATTTTAAATTAAATAATTAATTTGTTATTTTATCGTCAAAATGCTATTATTAATATATTTGACATGTATATTGTATTGTATTATATGTATATATATATGTTTATATGCACATACATACATATATAATATATATTATAGCACATTCAACAGATAGGGAGACTTTTATACATATTTAAATCGCTCTTTCCGTGCAAACGTCACTTACACATATTTGCACACACACACACAAATCACATCGAATTTTTTATACAATTTTCAATACTCTAGAAAAATAAAAAAATAAAAATCCGGACGAACGTGATTTGAATGTATGCGCACCATGTTTTCCCCGGAAATAAAGTGTACATTGTAATATATATAAATGTGTGTGTATACCGTTATGTGTATGAGACCTGAGAGCGTTCCCTCGTTGCAGACATTTTATAGAGGTGTGTGTATGTGTGTGTGTGTGTGTGCATACCGTATAAGCGTATACCTTTATACCTTATACATAGAATAAAAATGCGCAGGCACCTCAGGTGGCTGGTGCGGGCGGATATTGTATGTGTAGCGTTGCGAAATTTATGATTCGATACAGAAATACAATAAACTAGAGTGCGTACGGCACAGGCGTCCGCAAAGGTACAAAAAAGTCAATCAATCATGCCGTATATATAGGTATATATTATATATATATGGACGGTTCAAGCGCGCATTAGCAGTGTCGATATAAATATAAGCGGAACTTCACGGCGCGCAATTTATTTGTATTGATATGATATAATGGAGTACGGGATTGCGATTGGAATTTTATATTGCGCACAAAAGTCGCAACCGTTCTTTTTTTGATTATATCAAGATATATTTCTTTATATATACTTATGATATACTTTCATTTTATTAAACTCTAGAGATAATCAAACCAAAATGTCAGAAACCCTCTCCTTCTTCTGAAAAGGATTCTAAAACTGTTGAGGTATAACGTCTACAGACATAACGTCCATGGACCTTATGTCCGCTTTTAAAAGCCGATTAGCAACTGTACATTATGTCCACTTAAAGCCAACATAATGTCCAAATGGAGAATTGGACATTATGACGGTTTTATCTAGACATAATGATGTCCATTTGGACATTATTTTAGTTACTAATTGGGGTTTTGTTTACTTAAAACATGTCCTTTTAAAACAGAAATAAAGTCCATGTCTGTTATTAAATAAACAAAAAGTCCATTGCACACATAATGTCTGTTTGAAGCAGACATTAAAAAATTAACACCAAATTCATGTATTTGGAAGATCGGACATTATTTCGCCTTACCGAAAAAAGGTTTTGAAAACAATTACTAAGGCATTTTTTTGGTAATTTCGAAATCGAAATAATTTTATTGTCAATCAAAACAATTTTAAAAAAATACAGAAAAAACCATTTTTTTTTTCTTACAATTTTCTGTTTATATTCTGGGCTAATTTCCATTATTAGCACGATACAGTCAAAATAATCCGCTGAATTGAATGACAGTTTTCAAAATTCGAAATTAGCAGTGCGCATCACCGCATGATAACATTTAAATTAGTTCGAATTCATCTTATCATAAGCCTTGTTTTTTATGTAACATGCAAATAAGTCGGTTTTATTAAAGTTTGATTTGACATTAGGGAATAAACTGTATGTAATGCGGTGGTTAAATAGGGTCATGTTCAGTTTTGTTTAGCCAGTTTAAAAAATAATCTTGAACATGATAATCTTGACGCTTTATGTCACTTCCAAGCTTGCATTAAGTGGCTGCAGTGAATTCAGCATATAAGTCGAAGTTGAGCTCTTTTGTAACGTGCAGTGTGTTTACAATACGACGCGTACACTCTTGAATGTGATTGGCAGTCCACTCACTGGAGTATGAACGCGTCGTGCGTGGCTATCTAAGGTCAGCCTCTCTTCTTATTATAAAATGTATAACATAAATGAAATAGACATGGTATTTATTAATTGTGTGTGTTTTTTTATATATTGAATTATAAAAGGTAAAGGGAAAATGGGAAGCAAAGGGGAGGGAAAAGATAAAAGCAAAAAAATGCAACGACCATGCCCTGAGGATAGCAACGTGACATAATGAGAGATTTGAACAGATCGTTGCAAAAACCCGGGGCGAACACGTGTTATGCACTGTGTAGAGCCAAATGCAAATCGGCTGCAAACCCAGATCGGTGTTGTAAAACGTAGGTTGCTCGCATTGCACAACCGGAAAGCAACCACAAATTGATGCCTAAGTTCTTATGTCCAAGCTAATGGTTGCTATTTGCGAGCAGTGTCAAAAAAAATAATTATATTTTCATTTCAGCAGATAAATATAAACGCGGGTAAGTAAAGTCAAATAATGTAAATAAAATGTTCTTTTTAGTAAAATAAGTTTAACCTTTGCAATGGTAACACACGGCTTCATGACACACCTAAATTTAGGTTAAAAAAATCTACCTAAATTTAGGTATGAAATTTTAAAGAATAGATTAAGATTTGATATTATACCTAAATTGTAGATTTAGGTATACGATATGGTATACCCATATTATAACTAGTTACATATATAATATGGTATACCTAAAATCAAAATATATTATAATATTATAAAATGACTATAAATTACTGTTTGCACATACAGTTTAATATGTTAAAAGTTTGCGTTTAAAATTATAATTATCCAATACACTAACTTTAGAAAAAATGCGCTTACTTGGAACAGGTGTGACAAAAATGGCTGATGGTATTAGCCCGTTTTTTTTCTACGAAATCACTATTTTGCGCGTGCGCTATTTTTTAACATATTAACGCTACATTTGTATCCAATTCTAATGTAAATATTTACTAAGACAATGTATATATTTATAAATTTAATGAAATTCTTGGTTGATGCTAGTCTTTTGATTGTTTTTTGCTTGTATTTTGCTTCTGTATTGCAAAGCAAATTTACTACTTTTCTTTCCATTCTCTGTGGTAAATTAAATTCTTTAGCAAGATTTTCTTTTGGCGTTCCGCGCTTTTATACTGAAAAACTAAAAGCAATCACAATATTTTTTTATTTAATTAAATTAGAATTTAAATTAGCGGTAACAATACCAAGCGGCTGTCATGACATTTTTGACAATGTTGGATACACCAATTGATGTATCTTCCACCAATCTAAAGGATTTTCTTTAATGCTTCGAAGTGGTTCTTCTGAATACTGAATACAACCTTTTTATTGAAGTGGTAGTAATACTGATACCACTGAAGATGAATGGATTTTTGTGTTATCTTTGGTATCCATCTTATTTATTCAACCTTTAATAAAGTCTCTACATCTTTACGTTGGTTTGGCAAACACTAAATTATTTTGTAATATTTGTATTTAGATTATTCAATAGATCCTGAGCAAACAGACTATTTATACACATTGATTTAAGCTCTTAAATCAAAAGTATAATCTAAAATAATTAACAAAAATATTTATAATAATCAAATAGAATAATTTATATAATTTTTGATGCAGATACGTTTTCTCTTTGCTCAATTCTTTGGTAATTTTAAAGAAAGCTCTTAGTTTCTTACAAAATCCAGTGTTTATGGTGATTCGATCTCTGTTTACAAAGCAATTATTCCGGCATATAACACTGCTTGTTTTGGTATTGTTTTTTATATGCTTCATATATGCATGAAAATCATTAATTAAAAAAAACACAAACAACAGACATTACACACGAATTCGCTCGTCGTACAAGAAAGGGTTAGGAGGAACTACACGCTGCGCACGCCCTCCTGGGTGTAAATAGCACGGTGCTTTTATGAAAAACGATCGAGATTGTGCGGCAAATTGAGGAGTGAGTGAAAGAGGCGGGAGAAAGTGCGAGACGTCCAGGAACTTTCTTTTCTCATTCAGCAACGCTACGAACTAGACGTGAAACTTAGGAAGTGAGCCACTAGGCTAAATTTATATATTTCTAAAGAAAAGTAGGCAAAAAAATGAAATGAATAAAGTGGTCAGCGGTCGTTAGTATACAGTTATGTAAAACAACCGGCTAGACCTTGAAGAACGGAGTCTAACGCTTCTAAATATACAGAGCATACTCAGACCGTTCCAAGTAAGAGATTGGGGACCAATCTCAGCGAAGTACCGGAGCCCGAAGACGGGCCAGTACGAGAAACCAACCGGGTAAGGTTTGGCACACAATCCGGAAAAGAGGGAAAACTCTGTTTCTCAGTCACTACCCAGCCACGTGATCGCGCCGACATCCAATCCAGTCCTAGACCGTGCAGGAGTCCATACACGGGCCAGTACGATCGAGGTAGGCCACCCGCCCGACACAGAAGCTATAAGAAAGCCGAAAAAGCTGAGATCCAGACCCCTAAATATCCCGCTGACGAGCGATAATTATAGGTAGTAGATATAAGTACACATACACAACACACACACACACATGTATATATTATATATTCTTATTTTTTTTGGTTATGCTTGTGATCATCGCAGTAAAGTCATTTTTTTTTGTGAATATACATAGTGGCACAAGTGTGGCATTTGGGGAGGTATCTGTGCATAATCACAATAATCCACAGTACATGCTAGAATAGCCTCCAACGGTTTCTATATCTCCGACATTTTGAGGAACATATGGAATGTCGAGTTCCACCTAGTTTGAACTAGGTGAACCTTTTCAGGACGCAAAAAAACAGCCTTCATTTTTTAAATCCCTTGTCATCATCTAATAAAACAATATTTAGGTTTTTACCGGTCCTTACTCAATGGCTGTTTTAAAATACTGCCAATTTCTTTGAGTCTTATTATTCGACGTTGTTGCAGTAGTTTTGGTCTGGAGCACTTTGAACAATCGCATTGTCATCACATTGGGAATTATTTGGTCTCTTCTGTGGAGCCAGATCAACTGCCAATGCTACTTGTGGGTCGTAAATAAGAAGTAGTGCCTCCTTTAAATGAGAAAACGGCTGAGCATATTAAACATTTGGCCTTCTCGATGTCTTCAATGCTGTAATGCATCCACACGCATACACTGCTCGTCGACATATATAATATTTTGTATGTGTCATACTCATAAAGGTACATTTGATATACTTTATGTACATTTTCTTCAACATAACACATGTATGCACCAGTCACTACAAATTATATGGTGATGAGTAGCTCTTAGTCATTGATATAATTTTATATTATTGATATTGGGATATGGTGAATGTTGCTGGGTTTGTAAATAATCAAAGTGTTTGATGTCTGTTTGTCTGAAAACTTATCTCATATTTGCGAAACTAACTAGCCCAGCGCCAGATAGATTTGTCTACAAAATAAAATAAAAAACACTTTGGTGTAAGTTTAGGTAAGCAAATCAAAACGCTGTAAATATTAAAAATTTAGCCTTAACTCGATCGTTAGTATAACCTTTTCTAGTTGTTCAAATTTATCACCAAAACTTTGTCAACGTTTTACTCTCAATAATTTTGTCTAGCTTATTTTTTTGATACATCACTTGAATCAATTTTGTAATAGCAATTAAATTAGAGAATTATTCAAAACACATTTGAGGTAAATATTGATGGCAATGGGGTTATTCCACAATGAATTGTTTTACAGATTGCATTTCTCGTACAGCATGTTGTGTTAACGTATATGGATTGTATTTTGGCTTTTGTTTCCCAATGACATGATAGAACTGTGCTATCCTGAAATTACGTATATACGCATACTTGACTTGTCAGCACCAAATTTGATGCCAGAGCTTTATTGTAAAGGCATATTCGAGTATATACAAACATGTTCGAAGTGTACGTTCACGTACATTCAGATCTGTTGACAAGATGTACGCACTGAAGCATCTCACAAATTTCAATAACAATTTGATTTTCTATATCATAGTTCGTTTTTGGAAAATATGTTCAGCTTTCGAATGTATGTGTTATGTATTTCATAATTATAACATATGTATCTGATATTGCGTATCTAAATTTAAAGATTTGTTTTATTTAGATGAGTGTGATATAAATACACATTTTGTTTGGTTAAAGTAAATTTTTTTGGCTAAAGTTTACTTTAGTGCATCCTTCCAAAATATATTTTTAAGGATCTACTGGAGGTTTTTAGAAAAAAAAATTAATTCTCTTTTAAAAGGCCTTAAAGAAAAAAATCACTCTATTTTTTAAAATGGATGGTGACAGGCAAACTATACCTTGTAAAAAATCTCTTTTCTCTCTTCTTCTCTTGTGTTTTTGTTAAATAAAAGAAGAGTTGCGCAGCACATGATTGTTGTTGTATACTGAAAATATTTTGGGATCTAATTCATTCCGCCAAATGGAGTATGTTTAAGGGATCAATTCCAAATTCTACAAACTATAGAGAAGAAGCCTAAATTTTGTATAGCAATTGTCGGGTAAATAATATACTAATTTTTGTTTCACCAGTTTTCCTTAGGTTGAACCCTATAACCTTTTGAAGTGTAGACAAAAAAGAAACCAGATGAGCAATATTTCCTTTAGTTTGTTGTTGTTCTTCGAATATCTACAAATTATTAAGACATATTGCCAGAACTACCGTTTTAACCGAGGATAGTTTTATTTTGATTTCTACTTATCCCTATTTATTGGAAAAGAATACAAAACCATAATTGCCAGACTTAACTAATACCGTTTAAAAAAGTTTTTCTCATTGTCAATTTTTTTTTGATCAACTAGATAAAAAGGCCATGGAATAAAGCATTTCGTAAAACATTTCTGATTGTGGAATTGCAAACATGTTAACCATGTTCAATTTGAACACTAGCTGCAATTTGGGGGAATATTTTCGTGGATCAATTTTTATTTATTTTAAAACAGAACGTTTTCTCTCTCATTTAAGGCATTTGTGAGGCCACATCTTGGTTTATTTTTGAAAGATTTAGTTTTGCCGTATCGATCAATAATTGTTTGAATTGTCGACCTTGCTCTTTTGAAAATATCACTAATAGCCTTTAAGGATTTTTCCATGTTATGCAAATTAATTATAACTTTTCTTTCTTCAAAAGTAGTTTCTTTCCTTTTTCGTCCTATTTTATTTTATTTTTTTATTTCGAAGTGTTTTCGTATGGAGTTTATGACAAAGAATGTAAAAAATGTCAAGATCTGCTTAAAAGTAATTGAACGGTAATAAAAGTTCAATCCAGTAACCAAATTTATCTGTGACAAAGATTTTTTGTTAAATGGGGATGAAAAAAATAATATGTTAATGCAAGTGGCGCAAAAGGGTTTAAAAACTCTCTACTTTTACCTGTTTTTTGAGGAGTCATCAAACAAACAAATCATACATTAACATTATATTATTTACCAATATATAACGCATGCTATGGCTTAAAATAGGGAAAAGAGTTTCTGTAAAGTTATCCTTTTTTGTATCTTTCCCTACTAAACATAATACTACAAAATGTATTTAAAAATTATCAACATTTGTCTTAAACCAATTCGTAAACAGCGCAATAAAACATGAAAAGTGGTAAGTGGTTTTGGAAATCCTGATTTTGACATTTTACAGAGCTGTACTTAGATAACACGCCATGTGTAAATAAAGGAAGGAAAAAGGAGGATTTTTACACAATACATAATGTCTTTGATAATATCAATGGAACGTTCTTCCAAATACATGATTTAATGTCCATTATTTGATTGACCATACATGTCACCTTGTATGCCATTTCCCCAGCTGCTAAACTCCTGTACGTTCCATGGTAAATAATATTTTAATATTTGCAAGTCTTTTATTTGGTTTTTGATACTATTTTTATGGTCCATTTGAAACCGACATATTATATCTAATTGGAAACTATGTCCAAGTCAATATATATTTATTTCAAAAATATGTCGGATTATTGTGAACATAATGTCCACTTTCTAAACAAAAAATATAAAAATATTGAAAATGTACTTTTTACGTAAACACACCCAAATGATAATTTATAAAAGTTCCCAAACAGTCTGAACTTATAACTTGTCGAAAGGTCTCACTGATTGAAAGGCATAACTTATCTTATTTAAATAATTCGAAAATGCTCTCCAAATTTATATAATTGGTCTCTAAGCTTGACTGAAAAAACAATAAAAAAATCGCCAATAGATGGCGCCTTTAAAAAAGAGTTGGACATAAATTATTATTCCAAATCCTACTATCTGATTTTTCCATTTTTGTTATACGAAAGAATAGTTAGCGAAGCAAAAACAAGAGTAATATTATAAACTTATAATTATAATTTGTTTTTAACAGCGACACCTAATAAATGCATAGTCGAGATTTTTATATGAAAAAACTTTTCATATTTCTGATTTGCCGTTCTTTTGTACTCGTTTAATGTATTTACCAGCCATCCACAAAAAAGTGTTATTTTTAATTCTACCATAATAAATAATAATTGTTTGTTTTTAAAGTAAAATATTTATATTTGACTTTTGTCAAACTAGATATATTGCTAGAGATTTATCATAATGGTAAAAAGGAAAAAAATATAATTTTAAACTGTTAATCCCTTAACATAATAATATATCCGTTTAAATTGAATACTCTTATAATCAATATTTAATAATTTTAACATTGAATTATATTTAGGCATATAAATGCATTTGACATTAAGTTTCCGACATTTTCCACAACGTCAATTCCTTTTCCTTTGTTATAAATTCTATAGAATAGCCGCACACAGCCAAACTTAAACGGTAACCGTTTATTATACCCCGCATGCGGCCATCTCAATATATATATATACTACGTAATGTACAAATGTGTATGTGAACAATTGTACAAATACGAGTACATTACACAGGATGCACTGCGATGCGCTTTCGTGGGCTTCAAACGCAACCCAATAAAACACTAGCAATCGCTTTGTTTACCAAACTAAAAATAACTTAATTAATAGCTTTGAAAACTGGGTACATAAATTCACAGTGCACCAAACGAGTGTGTTCGCGATCCGCAAGCCTGGTGCAGTAAAGATTGAATTGGCAAGGACCAACGAACAAGAAGCCTCGCACATACGTCACCATAATGTTATAGTATCTTATACGTTGCAGTTGCATTCTCCCGAGTGAGAGCTTTGAAGATGCATTCGTACACGCGACGGTTTCTTTGTATAAAACTCATATATGTGTCTGTATACTGAATGTGTATATGTATAATATATTTGAACGCATACATTTAGAAAAAAAAACTTTTTCCAGTCCGATTTTATAATGAAGTCAGTTTTACTTTTTCGCAAGCGCGCTCCAGAGCCACGAGGGGGTCGTTTCACAATCCTTGTCTCCATGAGAACTACACAAAAGTTGACAAGCGAATCCGTCTGAGATCGAGCGAGTGTAGGTATAAGTATATGCTATATATACACACATTATACATATATGATAGGGATAACATAGAACTGTATACTTTTACGGTTGTGACTGTGAGTGTGTTGCCAACTTGTTTTCGAAAACTTTTTCAATGAGATTTATGTTAAGCGCTCGGGGAATTTATGGAAGTGTGCACTCACTGTACAGTCGACAGTGTGCATAGAGGACATTCGAAGTTTGTTTGTGGCCACACATGAACATTTTATATATATTGTGATATACCGTGCAGGTAAAAATACAGGATTTGGTCACACGCATTATCTTATTAGATTTCTTCCAACTTTTTAATTTTTTTTTGTTATTATAAATGTTGTGTAGTACAGTTTTATTTCAATTTTGGTATTCTATATTAAAAAAATAAATAAACCAAAATCGATTCGAAACTTGAAACCACTATAATAAGACAGCACTCATAGTTTGATTGGAAATCCGGAATCCTATTGAATTAAGCAACTCTAATCAGCTGAAATTTGCTCCACATGTGTTTTAAAGATGTTAATTGACAAATAGGTGAGTCGTGAACTGATCCAGAATAGTTCGCATCCGCAAATAGTATTTTTAATTTAGAATCACATGCAGCAAGCAAGTTAAAATTCTTCCGGTTATACTAGAGGTAGCCATTTTAAGCAGCTGATGGTTGGTGAAGTGCTATGTGAGATACATCTAGTGCTCTTACATTTTTGAATTTGCAATATCGCTTGTTGTAGTTGGAAATTTTATATACTTGCCAGTTAGCTTTTCGAAATTCTTTAGTCACTTATGTATACATCGACTTACAGAGGATTGCGATTAAGCAAACAAAAAGTTTTCTCACTTGGCCTCTAGTAACTACCATTTCCTAAAAATGTAAATGCGGTTAGTGATTTTAATTTAATGTCTATACCTGTCGAATATTTACATCTTAAATCAGGATATTGGGAGCTTCTAATATGAGTTGACGCGCTGGATCTTGATTAAGGCAGAAGGAATTAATAACAAATGCTCTTTAATTCATTTGAAAGGGATTGCTTTGATCCCTTAAACTTCTAGCGTGAAATACATTCAATTCCTTATCACTAAAATCAATTCCTTAAAGTTACATTCAGATGTAGTCATTCGAAAATTTAACGTAAAATATTTTATAGAGACATATTTTAGACCTTTCACGTAAAATATTCTGATCATATATTTCTTAAAAGATGTAAATTTGATCATTTAAGATAAAAAGAGGAGGTTATGTCCAGAAAAAGTATCGTAAATTTAAATGTTTTTAATATTTTTTTACATTTTACAAATTAATATAGAAAGGCGAAGGTTTCGAAGCCAACATTATATAGATTCCATTCAAAGAAAAATAGAACTGAAAGCAAAGTAATTATATTTGTACGATCGAATATATATTATTTCCTTGTGATTTTTCTTCTCGCATTATATGGCAACATTGTTCATCGCCGATCTCACAATTAAAACAGAGATTTTAAATAAATACAATTCAATAAGTCAAAATCTCTATGCAAAACTTTATTTCACATACACGCATCTTATATATAGATATGTACATAAAACTACAAAAACAAAAGAGTTTTTTCAAAAATATCTCAATTTGACAATTTTAGAGACATTTGAATTTTTATAGAATATACGAAATTTTCAACGACCCTAGGG
>JAAAKO020049495.1:0-11260 GCA_010015015.2 Bolitophila cinerea
TACATAACACAAATATTAATAAACAAATTTACTTATTGTCAATTACACGACAGATTGTAAATAAACATAGAAGTTATCCGATATTGCCAAATATAAATTTCTGGGAATGTTTGTTGTCAAGTATAACACCAAGGTATTTAACTTTCGAAACCCTCCTAACTGGATTGCTATCTAGATAGATTGGACGGAGTCATTCAATCTTTGTTTATCTGGTGAAGAGAATGGTTTCAGTCTTTCCGGCGTTAACCAAAAGACCTAAACCTTCACATTATTGGAAGATATTATGCATGAGATCCGATGAGATCACACAGAACACTCGCATATTTCCCTGATAAGATAACCGTAATGTCGTCGGCATAAGCTAGGGTGTAGAAGCCTCTTTCATAGAGGATGGCAACGAGGTCAGTGACTACTATAGCAGGGGAGAAAGAACTCCTCCCTGAGGAGTACCTCTTTTTTCCAACACCGTAACGGTTTCATCTCCAGTGTCAATGTGGACAATTCTGTTCATAAGCATATAGACTCTATCTATCTTGTCTGACGTCTAGACCACGTCAAAAGAGATGTTGTTAAACGCTCCCTGGATATAAAGGAATGTCCATAATGGAATGTCATTTCCGTGTCGTCAAGGGCTTTTTGTTTGGTAGGCATGCTGATTGCTGAGCAAAGGATAATAAATTAAGACCTCATCCCTAATGAATCTATCGATAATGCGTTCGAGAGATTTAAGGAAAAGAATGGTGGTTAGTTAGACTACCTGGTTTGGGAATGAACGCTACACGAACATTCCAGGTGTCCGGCAAATAACTAAAATCCAGGCATTCTTTGAAAATCTCATAGAGAGCACTTTTGATGAGCCACAAGCTGTTCTGCAGAACTTCAGGGAAAATCTCGTCCTCCCCAGGCGACTTATACGGTGCAAACGTATTAATCGCCCATTCAATTTTATCTTAGCTAATGATGGAAGACGACACTTCCCAGTCCCCGGAAGAACCACCGGCGGAAAAAGGGGACCACCAGGTGCCATGGATTCTTTCAAGTGCTTGCACTCAGGGAAGTGTGCATCCAGTAAGTAAACTGCTACATTTTTCTTAGAAGTTGTGTAAGAGCCATCCGGGAGGCCTAAGGATACATTTTTAACGGCTGCGTCCTTCGAGAAGATCCGATGAAGCCTTGAGAAAACCCTCGATTTCTTCACAGAAATCCACCCAATAGGCGCGTTTTGCCGTCCTTAAAGCTCCTTTATAGGTTCACTGTGTAGTGGAAAAACGGTTCCAGTCATCCTGCAATCCATTCTTTTGAGCCTTGTTAAAAGATTTTCTGACCAGCTTTCGTAGTATATATATTGTGTATGTCAAGTTACCTATTACAAAATGTTTATGTGTTTTCCCGTAAATCACCCTTAAGGAAGGAGCGGATACAAGTTAAAAATATATTTTTATAAGATTTTCTGAAAAAATCGTGTTTATGGAGGAAAAACAAAAAAAAATACTTTAAACACCCTTTTTTAGGTGTGAATGTTTATTTGATTAGAAGAAGGATTAGTAGGAACCTGCGGGTAGGTTTATAAATAATGAACCTACTACAAAATATCTCTATTTGTTTACAAACCGTTCCCAATGCTAAAAATTAAAGTACATTAAAAAAGCTTCAACTATAATGGCTTATTTATAGTTATTTTTACTATGTTTAATTATGTTAAAATATTGCAATGAAATCATTTTTCCATAAAATAAACAATTAAGGAACTTATTTTAAATGGAATCTATCATTCAATGTATCCACTATCATTTACATTTATTGAAAATCATGCTGGCTTATATCCGAAGTTATTTTAAGTATTTGTATGTATTTATAAAATAAATTTGTACAAAGCTGTAAATACTATGAATTGTGTACAATTTATTATATATTGTGGTACGTTTGCAAAACTCATGAATGTATATATATATATATATATATATGTAATTGTGTGTAGTTATTCCCATCAAAAAGGATTTCCGTAGAAATAGTATCATTGTGAAATCAATTTCACAGGAACCATCAAACATTGAATTCCTTTATACAATATATATTTTTTTAATATAATTAATTCTATAAACATATTATATCAAATCAATAAAAATAAAATCATTCATTATTGGTAAAGTTAATAGAATAATAAAAAAAATATGTTTAGCAATAATAATTGTTACAAATTCACCCTATATTTAATAGTGAATATAATATAATTTGCATTATATAAAATATAAAAGTATGTTATTTTATATATTCATATATTTGTAATGTTATTAGTGTATCATAGTAAGAATGTATTTGTATAGTATATACTTTAGTACCTATAGTATATATTATATTTCATATAATTCTAAAAATAAAGGAAATTGCGTGATTTGTATTTGGGTTGACAGAAAAGTAAATTTGGTATAGTAGTATGTTTTGGATGTTCTGGTAATCTATATTTTATTGTGCCGTACTTTGGTTCAAGAATCGCATAAGTCTTGCAAGAGCACACACGAACGGTTGCGTTGTGGAACTTAGGAGTTAACATTCCATTGGTGGTTAATAGTTTTGTATTTAAATCCTTATTGGCAATTGAAATGACTTCGGAAAGCTTGCAAGATATTCAGGATTACATCGAACAAAACGAATTAAGTAAGTGTGTATAGAAAAGTGATAACTACCATATATTTTTAATGTTACCTCTACCAGTGCGGGAAAACGTAAAAATCATTTGTTTGAAATACGTTTAGATTTAATCTTTGGGTTATGCCTTTATATTTTTTTAATTGAACTCAGCATAACACACGGTTTTGATCAATATTATTTTTTACGTGATCCTACTGTAAATTACGTAATCAGGGTATTCTAAAATTAGAACTCATCACCTGGAGCTCAAGAAAAGAAATAAAATTTTAAAAAAAATATCAGCTGTGTATGTTTCTCAAAATCAATTTTCTGCAAATAACTTGAATATGCGTAGGTTTTAAAGGTTTTTTTTATATTTACGAGAAACAGAATCAAAAACAATGAACATTATTATATTCCTCTATATGTACAATAATCCTGCCCAATAATTCGCTATAAAAATCTCTATCTCTCTCCCCCCTTTTCCACCCCGTAGGGGGTATAAAGGCAAACACACCAAACACGCAACCATTTGGTGACATGCATTAACCTTTAGCGAATTATCGCCTCACAACAACAATAGCACACACGCACTCACAGGCACTCCTTTTTTTGCATTGTGCGTGTTATTGTTGCTGTGAGGCGATAATTCTATAAAGGACAAATGCTTGGTACCCACGATTTTTATTATATTTTTAAAAGGTAAATAAAATACTTGTTTTGCTAGTCCTTTTTACTTTTCATTCCATTCTCTGATAAATTCTCAATTTTCTCACAAAAATCAATAAACTTATTTAGGAGAATATACACGTTATGTAATTCCATGGGGTTTATTTTTTTTAATAATTGCGGCGGGATGTAAGTATACGGAGATTTTTTATATGTTAAAAATAATAATTAAAAGTCAGCGGAATGAAAGTTTCTGGTATGAAAATTTTAAAATTATATATCCGCTGAGTTAAATTTTGAAAAATGTCTAAATAAACGCAGGATGAGAGTCCGCGGGTTAAAATTCACATCATCATTTGTTTAGTAATTTAGACGAAAGTGAGACGAAGGAACAACATCAGAATATGTCTCCTAGCGTTAATAATTTGTGGGCTATGAGATGCTATAAGGACGTTGATCAAAAAGAACACATGAGAAAAATATTTTGAAAATTGCCACTCGTCCAAAAAAATATTGAGTTTAAAAAAAATGATCCTCACTTTTTTAAACAATTTTAAATGAAGTTCGATTAACATTTATTTGATACTGGCGATTGGAATTTTGGCATATTTTGTCTCATTTTTAAAGTGTGTTATTTTCTTTTATACGCTAAGAAAATCGTTGGTGATTATGATGGCTAACAATAAAGCTTAAATCTAAAAAAAATTACATATTGTGCCCAATATTTAAAAAACATTTTTATATATAATAGAACTATGTGTCAAATCACATACAAAATTCAAGTATAAAAATTGTTTTTTTAAAAAAAAGTTGACAAAAATGTATTTGTGGTAACGGAAAAAAATATTTTGGGCACAATCATTCTTACCACTCTTTTTTTTAAGCGTTAAAGGAGTTGTTCAGCCCAAATAGCGCAGAAGAAGTAGATAGTTATCATCTTGGAACGTAGTACCTTTTATTTTACCACATGACTGGTACTAGGTTTTTTATGTTTTTAATATTTTTTGTTTATATATAATTAATTATTTTAGTTAGTGCGGTATTTTGCCGTTCAAAAGGGTCAGTAGTTCTGATTTTTTTGATATGGTGTTTAGGTCTTGACCCCATTAAAAATCCTAGTTTTAGATCTTTGAATGGGTGAGCTTATTCCGCCATCTTGGATTAAAGTAACAAGAAATACATTTTTTAAACGAATTCTCTAACGGTTACTCCTACGGAAATAAAATGTCCCACGATTTTGTAAAATATAAATTCATTTTTTTCCTAACATATTCGTATGTTTATTTTAAGTATAATATATTATCCAAGTTACAGTGGCGTAGGGAATACCTTTTCCCAAAAATCATCAAATTAATAATTTAGTATGACTATTCGAAACCTATTAAATGGTAAACTCTTTTTTAATTGTGGCCAAAACCACATATGTTGCTATCACCCGATCCTCATTCATGCTATTGTTAGGTTAGGTTGTGTATGTATATTAAAATTTATATGATCATTCCTCTCTGTTCTTTGATGGCCCGTGCCAGTTGCTATTTAATGACTTTATCACAGTGATGGTTCTCAATATTATCTTCCAAAATATTGTCTGTGCACCTTATAATTGGTGACACTTTCTTATCTTCGTACTGGCTCTCGATGATCTTCTCTTGGTTGCATTGCCGCAATCCTGTCCGTTTTAAAAACCTTCAATTTCATCCATGAGATCATCAAATGAGATTTGTCATATTTCGGAATTGTCTTCTAGGTACGAAATTATATAATCTATGGATTCCTCGGTATTGGTTGCAGGCCAATATCCTCCATTCAATCTCAACGATGATGGTGCTTGATAGTAAAGCAGCGTGCATGATTGATGGTTCTTCTACAGCAATCAAGTCATTTCCCTGTCCAATGCGTGGGAATTAAGTCTTTACAAAATATAGTATATTGCGCTCGCATCATCAAAACAGCTTTGTTTCTAATAAGAACTATCCTTCAAACGACTACTGTCAAATTTTCAGCCATAACATATCTATCGTGTGATTTTACTTTAACAGTCGATTTAAGCAAACAACGTTGGTTATTTTTGAAAAAAAAAAAAAAACAGTTTTGTGCGGTCATTAAACACTTGCATATGAAAGGCAAAGCACTAAAAGAAATCACAACAGAGTTGGACGAAATTCACGGCACATCTGCTCCATCGTTTAAGCCTGCTTACAATTAAGTGAATGAGTTTAATCTCGGTCGTTCATCCAGAATAAATTATGCAGAACGTTTGGATGAGGCGACTACTCCAGAAATTACTGACAAAATCCACGATGATCGAAGATTCAAAGTGTGCGAGCTTGCTGAAGCCACAGGCATTTCACATGGCATAGTGATTACAATTTTGCATGAAAAAATGGGTATGAAAAAACTATCTGTTCGAGCCGTGTTTGATGATAAGCCGGGAATGTTATGGCCACAGATTTCTTGGATGCGCTAGACATAATATACTATTTGAAGAAAGGAAGGACGATAACGGGCAGTATTTTTGTGCTTTGTTGGACAAATTCAATGCCTTGAAGGAAAGAAGAAAATTCTGTTTCACCACTGCACCAGCTCATTCGTGTCTCCTTACAACTGAAAAATTACATCAATTGCGTTATTCCTTTCATATTCTATTCTCCAGATATAGCTTCCTGCGGCTTCTGTTTTTTTCAAACCTGAAGAAATATATAAAATGGAAATAGTTCAGTATACTGTATTATACAAAAATATATTTTTCAAAATTCTGTTTACCAAAAAAATGATGCGTATATTTTAGAAAAAAAAAACAATCTCCAAATTTTGTAATACACAATTTTTTAAAACATGTTTTTTAGTACAGAAGTAGGAAAGAATTTCAATATTCCTTTTAAAATATATTAAAAAGGTTATATTAGATTATTGTATTAAAGAAAAAAAGCCATTTATTTTTATTTTTAAATTGCTATCGATCAATATATATATATATATATATATATATATATCACAAGCTGAAAATTAAATCCCATTTAAAAGGAATGACTATTCAAAAAAATTATCCTTTTTTACAGAAATAGAATATTTGCAACAAATAAACGCATCACTGAAGGACCGATTTGAGATTAAATCAAATTTAAAAGTTCTTCAAGCTAAATTTAACAACATACAAAAAGATGAGCGAGAACTGTCTGAGAAGGTATTGCGCATATCATTTTTATTTCAAATATATTAATTAAACTTTTGAATTGTTCCCTAAGTACAACCAATCTAGAAAAGTGTACCTAACGGAGCTGGAAGGCCGTGGATCAGATCTGTGCAAGGAAAATGGACAGATATTGCATCAAATTGAACATATTCAATGGCATTTGGAGCGAGGGCCAAAGCATGATCACTGTCCGTCGGAGATAAGTTGCAAGTCTTCGGCAACCAGCCTGAATCGTTCGTGTGTCAACAAAACAATGGAAACTGTAAGCATATTATCATTGTTTATCTCATTTTATTTAATTGTAATTCAAAATACAAATCTAATTTACAGATTAGTTTGGAGAATACATCTGAGCGTCTGATCAAAACAATTGCTGATTTGCGTCGCAAAATCTTTGTGGCCAAGGAGAAACTAGACAAGGAAACCTCAGTTAAACACATTGGATTAAATTACTATGGTGTCTATTAAAACTAAATATTTTTCAAATTTAATACTTTTCAGAGAAAAAAATGTATGGAAAAAAATTTATGCGATTTAAGAAAAGACATATCGCGCCAAAAAAAAGTTATTTCAACCAGACGAGCAACCCCGTTACCGATGCTGCCCTCGGTCAGAAAGTCGACCGCCTGTCAGTAGATGGATAAAACAAATTATTGATTTATTGAATTATGATTTATTTATCGCCATAATTATGTTTAAATCATTATTATTATTGGAGAATTATTGCTAGTGACAAACAACATAACCAATTGTTCTTATTATTACTACGAGTAATATAAATATTATTAAAAATTATTAATTTAGATACATTTGTATATTTACCTACAATGTATACTGAACACACTAAGAGTAGTCTATATCTAGATAATTCCGAGACCAAATAAATAGTTTTCACAAATATACATATGTTTTGTAATTAGGATGATTTCAACTCTAAATTTAAATAGGTCTTTCTCTGCGAAAAAGTTGACCAAAAATAACACATGAAACATCTTTTTGAAAATATTTATGCCCATACTCCGGTTTCAACTCGGAACACATTTCTAGTAAGGAAAAAGGTGAATTCAAATAATAATTTTCATCAGTGCATTTTCCATATAATGCCCATTTGAACATTGCGTCGGTTTACAGCTGGGGTTTTGTTCAATTTAAAATATGTCCATTTAAAAACACATATAACGTCCATGGACATTATGTCCGATTTAAGACATAATGTCCATAAAAAAACATTAAATCTATGTATTTAAAAGAACGGAAATAATGTCCGTAACATATGTCACATCACCATTTCAATCATGTATATAAGATGTCAATCAAAACCATGGCTAAAGATACTCTCCAGTATATATTGTATTAAATTTATTTTTTTAAATATTTTAGAATTTGTTTTATTATTCCATAATATAACTTATTATTTTAAATTTTGGGGCTTTAAATCATTTTTACAGGTTCTACGAAAATGTCCCTTAATAAAATTAACAACAAAAATTAAAAACAACTATTTCCATTCCTAAAAAATATGTTTTTAAAAAACATATATTTTTAAATATTTTTGAATTAAAATATTTTTATGGAATTTTTAGTTGATAAAACCGAGCTTTATGAAATGTATCTTTGTATACAGAATTTATTGAACGATTTACTTACCTTTCACATCAAGGTAATGAGTAATTAATAATGCTCTTTGGCAGAATTCTATCGTTAGCAAAATAATTAAGGGACTTTATTTTGCTGACGTATAGTTTTTAAATTCAGAAAGGTGATTTTGGGTTGAAATTGATAATTCTGTAAATTTATGGCAAGTAAAGAGATTATTGATAAAAAATCAGTCAGAGACGACACCGCTTACAAATAATAATTACAACTGATCGTAAGTTGAACAAATGTATACTGCATTTACCAATTTTAAGTAAACAGTTTAATTAAATACTCAAATTCATAATATTATATAATATATTATATAATATACTTATTCGATATATTTCAAAAAGTTGCAAAAATTACAGCGTGTTTTTTTAATTATGCCATGGTGATTGGGTCAACCGGTGGTGACCATACCCAGAAGTTCCATCGAATGCAGCACTGATGTTCGACCGAGAACAAATGTTCGATCGGACACACGTAAGAAACGCCAGGTTCGTTCAGACCAGCGCACACCCAGTACCTTTTATTGTCCCAGTTATTCCTCCATTTGTATCCAGTTTCCTCAACGGATCTGCATCCTGGACGTCCATTTCCGTGTGTGTATCCACGGCCAGCCACCAAAACTACAGCACAGAGGCACACCAGCAACAACAATATAGCTGTAAACCACAAAGATATATTTATAATTATATATATATATTTTTTAAATTGTACCTTTCATGGTCAGTTTAAGGCAATCGATGAATGATGCCTGGAAACTGAGTACAATAGTATTTATACTGTTTTTGGGTACATTTCCGATAACATGATACACTTTTATTTGTAGATTAAAATTCAATAATTTTAATTGCATATTTCATGACTCATATGTACACATAAACATTTTTTTACGTTGTTCATATTCGCTGACATTTTTCTAGTTTATCTTAATAAATTGAAAAACATATCAAATACTACAATACGTAGAAATTAGTATCTTACACACATTTTAGAATTATGTTACCAGTACAGAATGCACTTTGTATAATTATTATTAGTATATTATTTATTATTATCCAATGTTATCGTGCTGATAATCTTTGAAAATGAGCATCAGTATTAATATGTAATTTCCGGAGATGTTTTAGAAAATTCGTCACTGATTTGTATCCGAATGAATAATATTGATATGATGAACGTATCAAAACATGAGATTAATAACTTTTTTTAAGTATAAACGAGGTTATATTCAATAAGCGAATTGTACACGGTAGATGATCCGCCGGACCGCCCAATTTCAATTTTCGAAAGCAGCAACAAAAATTATTCATCGGTGTTTTTGTAATATGCACTGTAAATTAGTATTTTCATCTTCTTATAATTACCTTCTGAAATGGCTATGCGCTTTTGAACTATATTGCTGCCTTCAAAAAAGTATACAAATGCACCAACGTATAAATGGCGTTGATTACCAATTAACAGTTCGTTAACGAATTATAGTTAGAATGAGATGGGTAAATAATTGAGATATCTTTAATAATTTTATGATAAATAAGTTTGGTTGGCTGTTAATTTTTTTAATTATTATTGAAAAACGATCTGGAACACGAACTGTACGCAAGACTCTTTTATGGATCCAGGACCGTTTTACAATATTTTTATAAAATATATAATGTTTAACTAACGGTTTTCGTTTATAAATATACTAGCTGACCTAAAGAACATATTTCCGCCTTCCAGGTAATTAATGAGCAGATTTTGGATTTTATTAATTTCATTTTTTTAGGATAATAAATATAAGTAAATAAAAAAATCTAGTATTTTAATGATTTTTAATTGTCCATGTATTTTTGTGCATGGGTTGCACTCTTCAGTACAGCACCTTGGATAGACGATATTTTTCGTTTTAGGCGTAAAAACAAATAACGCAGATGGTCTTCCGACCCGTGAACATGCCACATATAATTGACCATGGGAAAAACATGGATTTTCTAGATTCAGACCACAAACTTTCAAGGATTGGCCTTTTGATTTGTTAATGGTCATGGCGAATGACATGGAAATTGAAGTCGTTTAAACTTAAATGGCATATCGGTTGGAATCATCGGGGTCCTCGGAATGAGAGCTTCCTCACCTTAGAATTTTCCTTGGGGTATCGTAAATCACATTTTTCATCAATTTATTTACCACCAAACGCGTTCCGTTGCACAGTTTTGGTTGATTTATGTTTAAAAGCATGATTATTAACTTTAGTCGTAAATTGTGCGGTGGTAAGCCAGGCACATGCAAGGAGTTTAAAAATTCAATTGGATAGTTGGTGGCATCATCTTCATTTGTTACACAATCAATAGATTTAAATGAATGCAGTGTACCAATGATCTCATTCTGAATTATGTAGTTTAAGTCATCTATATATACATCTTAATTCTTAGCAAAAAGAGTTCATCTTTCGATGAGACAAAGTTACAGAAATTCTGAGGAAATGAAATCAATCCGCTCGATTCGTCGACAGGTACTCGACCATTACCGATAGTCAGCAATTGCTCAGATAAATCTTTAGCAGATGTAGCGTTCAGCAATGCAACTCTCATGTTTGTTGTCAGCTGAAGTTTCTTCACGTAGCGCCATAGATTCTATGTTTTGAGACAAGTGTTTATTTTGTCGGCAGTAGTTGATTTTGGAATTACTGGCAGTGTTTGGCGAAAATCGCCAGACAGTAAAATCATTACGCCTCCAAAACATCTCGAGTCATTGCTTAAATCTTTCAATGTTCAGTTAAGTGCTTCCAATGAATTTATTCACCATTGTGCATTTGTCACAGATGATGATTTTCGATGCTGATAAAACTTTGGCCATTGCGGAGTGTTTTGCAATATTACATGTTGGTTCTTCAATAGTTTGAAGATTAAACGTCAATTTTAAGGCTGAATGAGCCGTACGGCATCCTTCTAACAATTCTTCTTTTCTAACATTTCTTCTTGTGCGTCAAAAATTATCTAAAGTTGTTGATCTCTGAGATTTGCTCGACGATTTCGCATTACCAAATGAGCCGTTTCAAGGAAAAAGTATTCTCTGTCCGTCTCCTGGTTCTAAGCCTCCTCCCCCCCAATTTTCAGCCAAATCGGTTCAGCCGTTCTTGAGTTGTAA
>JAAAKO020049506.1:0-26207 GCA_010015015.2 Bolitophila cinerea
ATGACCGATATTGAGGATTTAAAGACAAATAACAAATAAAAAAAATATTTATGGATAAGTAAATAATATGTAAAGATAATAATATGTAAAGATATGATTGATAATGATATGATTGATAATGATATGATTGATAATGATATGATTGATAATGATTAGATTGATAATGATATGATTGATAATATTACGATTGATAATGATATGATTGATTATGATATGATTGACAACGACATGATTGATAATGATATGATTGATAACGATATGATTGATAATTATATGATTGATAATGATATGATTGATGATTGATAATAATATGATTGATAATGATATGATTGATAATGCTATGACTGATAATGCTATGACTGATAATGCTATGACTGATAATGCTATGATTGATAATGATACAATGTTTAGAAAGATGATTTATAGTTTTATGATTTTACAAGAGATGACTAATATTGACTATGAGATTTCTGATAGTAAGTAATGACTGATTATTTCTAGAGAGTATTTAATAGATTTTGAATCGCTTGATGATTGATAGTAGACGGGGGGAGGGGGTGGTTAGATATAAGATGTGCTTCAAGGTTTTTAAAAAAATATATCTGCAAAGTTTACGTTTTTTTGTTAGGATAAAACATTATTAAATAATAAACTTTCTGCCAGGAATTTTATATGTTTTCTGTTAGCATCCCGTTCAATAATTTCTAGAATGAGGACAACTGATTCATTGTAATATAATTGTAAAATTGATTGGGTCGTATATGTTTGATTGAGATATGATTGATAATGATATGATGATTGATTCATAGTGAAATGATGATAAAAATGATTTTTATATATGATTTATTTGTTCATACTTTATGTATACAATTATTCAGATGATTGATTTAGATGGAATTGCTGTGTCTTATAGAGATATTTTATTGATTTTGAGAACGAAATAATAATAGATTTAGGATTGATTTTGATGATTGATTTTGAGGATTGATTTGGATGGTTGATTTTTATGATTGATTTGGATGGTTGATTTTGATGATTGATACTGATGATTAAATCAGAGAAATGCTTAATACTTGAAGAAAAAGTAACATAAATAATCCAAAGATAATCGATTGATGGATAAAGATGTGATGATTGATTGAAAGATAATTTATAGTGAGATGTATAATAGCGTGGTAAATATATATTTACTAATTTATATTGAGATTATTGTTTTTTTTAAGATATTTTCCATTAATTTCTATATGATTGATGGGATGGCAAGGTTATTGATTGTTTTTTAAGAGAAGTGATTAATAATTTATTCAGATGATGGATACAGAGCTGAATAATTATTAGTTTATGAAAATAAGGAAATTTATTGATTGATTGATTGCTTTGTTCCGATAATTATTTAGATAGATAGGGAAGCAGGGTTGTTGATTGAATAATAAGAGAAGTGATTAATACTTAATTAATATGGTGGATACAGAGCAGAATAATTATTAGTTTATGAAAAACAGATATACATACATAACCTCAATATTTTTTATTGATTGATTGATTGATAGAGATAGAGATAGATAGACAGATAGATAGGATGGCAGGGTTATTGATTGATTAATTAGAGAAGTGATTAATAATTGTTTAAGATGTTGGATACAGAGCAGAATTAATATTATTTTAATAAAAACAGATATACATAAATAACTGAAATATCATTGATTGATTGATTGATATAATAGAATAAATAAATATAATTGTTACTGTTACGAAAAAAATTAAAAAAATAGTTTAAATTTTTTGATAATACATGCGGAAAATGCACGCAAGGAATTGGGGACACAAATTGCATTACATTATTTTGTTTATGGCTCAAATCACTCACAAATTATAAAAGACGACCTTATAATTCGGTTGAGATTTACCAGATACTCGAAATGATCTTCTAGAAATAAACTTCAAACAAAAGCAACAGCTAATTACCAATTATTCATATTTTAGATATTGACCTTGCTAACTATAAAAAAAAAACTTAAATATGTTTTTTTGAATGTATATACAAATATTTGTTTTATGCAATTAAAGGCAGATTTGAAATAAAAAATGCACTCATAATGCCTCCGTATTGCACGCATAATGCCACCAAATTGCACTCAGGGGAGGTTATATAAATATCAATCGTTTAATAATGCCGCCAAATTGCACACAGATCAGACGCATTTGCGTGCGAATTACATACAATGCAATATGAGTGCAGATGTTGCACGTATTCTGCACGTAAACACGATTTAGCTGCTTTGCAAGTTAAAGGCATGCAACTTACGTGCAATGCTTGCACGGTGCAGATTACGTGCAAAGTGTGCACGTAAGCTGCACACATCTTTGAGGTGCAGCTTACGTGCAAACGCAAGAACACGGTGCAAATTACATGCACATTTTACACGTAAGCGTGCGGTGTAATTCGAGTGCAAACTTTGCACTTATTCTGCAAACAAACATGGTGCAGCTATACCTGGGCGTTTTCTATAGTTTAAACGCATTTCTGCACATATCTTGTTCTAATGATGGGAAGGGGATCATCTCGAAGAGAAAGGTCCAGCACGTAGGCCACAATGAATCTGCCTCTGCCCCTGCGTGCAAATTGGCGGCAATTTGCGTGCAAATAATAAAAAAAATGCTTTACAGGAGTGGAATTTGGATAAAGGCTCAAATCCAAACGAACGCGATGATGGACCTCCTTCTGTAGGTCATATTTTCTGAAATACATACGCCTTTGGTTAATGGCCTCGATCTTTAAGTAAACCGTGTATAAGGATCCTTATTGTTATCCTTATCCGCCCAGACATAAAAAGATACATTTTTATGGAAAAGCGACGTAATAATGGTATCTAGAGAAAACGATGGAGTTTATTAAGAGAAATAAGGTATCATATTCTAAGGGTCATGAAAAAGTCTTAACATTAAAACCGCAGATAACAAAAACTAGTATATTTTTAAGCTTTCTATAAATATTTTATTGTGGTGTTTTGCGAAAAAATTGGCGTGGACATAATTCAGACTTGAGCGTCGCAGTGTGTATGTTTTGACTCTATATTATTTCTACCTATTTTTTGTGCAACTTGAAGTGTCTATAAATTTCTATAAAATTACAATATGAATTAACAATATTAAGGGCGATCAACACGTTTTTTTGATGCTGCCCTTACATAATAATAATATTATTAAAATAATAATATTAATATAATAATAATATTAATATAAATGTAATATGTTTATATAATTATGAATAATCAACAAAAAATAATAGTACTATAACCAAACGTCAAAATGGTGTTTACATAATTTGACAGTTTATAGTTGTGTGTGTGCTAAATTGTGGCCATTGTCGTCGGCCATTTTGTGTCATTACTCTTGTGATACACAAGAGTGAATCATTTTATGGTTTTTCGGCTGTAAATGTTTGTATCTATTTGTGCGTTTAATATTATTATTGTGTTTTATAAGTTACATATGATTCATGTAATTACTGATATTATATATATTATATAATATTATATTCTATAAATTGTTGTTTACTCTATTATAGTATACCGTTGTAATATGCGGTGACAGTAAAACCTGACCTGTGGCAACTAATTGGGATATTGAAAACCGTCTGTTTTTTTTTTCAATTTACATAATTATTTTACGATTAATAATTGTATATATATATATTTTATAATATGTATGTGTGTTATTGTGTATATAAGTATTATATATATATATATGTATATATATTGTAGATCTTATCATTTATAATGCTTTTCGTGTATATAATTAGTTCGTATCATATGTCGGTACAAAATCGTTGCTTACAATCGCACGCGTTTAAAAGATATGCGTTTTTGTGTGTATAGTATTTTTTCATTGTGGAGTATACACATTTCTGGTAAGTGGTATCGACAAATTTGACAGTTATAAAGTGTCAAATTATCTGCGATAAAACGATCGATACAACGATCGATAAACGTGCTCAGAATACCGCACGCAGCCTGCAGTGGTATTATGGAAACATTTAATGATAATTTCTTCGACAATTTTGACAGATGGATTTTGACAGATGGATTTGTATGGAAACTGTCAAATTTCTCGATGAAATAGTTGAAAAAATTATCGATAAGTGTTCTCATAATACCACACACAGCATGCTTAATATATCTGTAATATGTAATTTCATATATTTCTATATATATATATTAATGGCACTTTTACAACCATCCAAAATGGATGCCTGTCATTTGGTAAAATTTTATGTTAAATGGACGATAGAAGTCACGCAGTCGATCGATTGCGGTCGGATCGATGTGCGGATGATTGCGGCCCTTCGTTTTGCCGAGACAGTGCGGACTAGAGCGGGCCTCGGACTTGAGCAGGCACGGAAAACCTTTGGTTGAATTGAAGTAGAAGTGTTTCTCGGTGACGACACGCTTTAGGCCCAGAAAGTCCTGTTTGACGTTGAAAAAAAGTTGTATTCAATTGATATGCTCCGTACTCTGTGATTATAGAAATATGTGTTTTATAATTTACCTGAACACGACCCATTTCGAAGGCTGGATCGACAATCAAGCGTTCGCCGCTGATGAACAGCAATTGGGACAGCGGGAAGTACTGTAGCCAGCGCTCGAGGTGGCGTGCGTAAACGCCGATTTTTACAGGACCCCAAGATGTGTCCACAACGCCTGCTCGACAGCAAAAAATATGCATATAGCGATTATCATTGATATGGACGATCATATATCAAAACCCACCGTAGGATCCATTCGAAAAGGCAAGATCTTCAAACTTCTTCATGCCCTTCTTCTTGCTGGCAGCCTGCGTGTAATCCGAAATGGCTCGGGTAACCGGATCTCGGACTACCACTAATAATCTGAAAAAAAAATTGGAAAACAGACCTTGATTAATACTTTGGTATTATTTGCCACGAGCTGTTTGTGGGTTAAATGCATTTGAAACTAAAGCTTATTAAAAGTTCCTTTAATCCCCCGTGGAATATTATGAGTAGTGATGGTTACCTGAGATAACTGCCTGAAATCTGTAAACTCTGGGTTCCGCTTTGTGTTTCAACGACAGAGATCAGAAACAATCTATCTGTGCCACCTCCTATAAACTTCGATTTTTGTGAGTAATTTTACACAGCCTTTACGATGACACCAAACTTTACGAGCTGAGTACTGTTCTTCCGGTCGCTACCTGAGGCACCTGCCACAATTAAGGCAACACTGAATTCAGGAAGGAAATTTCCTATGGGTGACTAAATTTTAGATTGGAACGGTGCTCTCCCGTTTAACCCTTACCTAGAGGGCAAATGCAAATCAGCTACTAAAGCCTTCCTAACTTAGCGTGAAGCCTCTATACGAGGGCTGACGTGGGCGTAAAACCTCCATAGGTGAGCGAAATTTCGTAACGGGGGACAAAAGCATTTGCATGAATATGATATCCTACATATAGACTATAAAATCCCTATAGGATGTGCGCAAAGACCCTATACGGAAAAGTTAAGCACATATTTTATATTAAAGCCCGATCGATAGCGTTTAGCCTCAACGGAAGCGCAAAGTCTCTACGGGAGCGCAAAGCCGCTACGGAGCGTATAGTTCCTATATGGGAGCGTTCATATCTGTTGATGCGTACTGGACTCTAATGGCCGTAAAAAATTAAACGCCATACAAGCCCGCAGAAAACCCTGAAGTCCATTCGGTACATAAGCTTAAACGGGACCCTTCTTAACGTACATGTCCCTAAAGGCCGTTTGGGCATAAGCATGTACGAGGCCCTCAAAGCCCGTATATGACCCTGAAGCCCGTATGGGACTCTTAAGGCCGTTTGGGACATAAGTATGTACAGGACTCCGAAGGCCGTATGAGACCCTAAAAGCCGTACGGAACCTCCAAATCATACGGGACCCAAAAGAGGGGATACCCCTTCCCTGTTTTTGGCCGAACAACGCGATCTGAAACCTGATTTATACTAAGGTGCTCATTATTTTCAATATTGGGCATAGCTTTTTTTAGGGGCCTCGCCCTAAATTGTATTTTAGCCGAAGCACAGTAGCCTGTACGGCACCCTCCAGACCACAGACCGTTCGTGATGGGACCCTGAAGGCCGTGTGGGAACTCTTAAACCACCTCCAAAACATACTAAAAGCCGTTTATGACATAAGCATGTACGGTACCCTAAAGACCGGATGTGACCATAAAGGCCTGATGGGACTCTAATGGCCGTATGGGAGCCTAAAAGCCAGACGATACTCTGAAAACCGTTAGGTACATAAGCCTGTACGGAACACTCTAGATCATACGGGACCCTAAAGGCTGTTCTTGACATAAGCATGTACGGGAAAATACAGACCGGATGGACTTTAAAGGCCGGATAAATCCCTAAAAGCCGTATGGGGCCTCTTAAAACCTCTTCCAAAACATACGGATCACTGTACGGGACCCTCCATATCGTATGGTACGGTAAGAGCCGTTCGGTGCATAAGACTATACGAAACCTCCCAGATCGTACAGGATCTTAAAGACCTTTCGAGACATAAGCATGTTCAGGATCCTAAAGGCCGGATGGGACCCTAAATAAAAATGGGAGCCTAAAAGGCAGACAATACTTTAAAAAACCGTTCAGTACACAAGCCTGTACGGGACCCTCTAGATCATACTGGACCCTGAAGGCTTTTCTTGACACAAACATGTACGGGACAGTACAGACCGAATGGACTCTAAAGGCCGGATGAGACCCTAAAGGCTGTATGGGACCTCTAAAACCCTCCAAAACATACGGGTCACTAAAGAGACATAAGTACTAAGGCACATAAGCCTGTACGGGACCCACCATACCGTATGGGACCGTAAAGGCCGTTCGGTGCATAAGCCTATACGATACCCCGCAGATCGTACAAGATCCTAAATAACTTTTGAGACATATAGGCCGTAAGGGACCGTAAAGGCTGTATGTAAACTTGAAATCTGTTTGGTACATAAGCTTATACGGGACCCTGCAGATCGTAGGGGACCCTAATTGCCGTTTGGGACCCTGAAGTCCGTTTGTTACAGAAGCCTATACGAGACCCTCCAGATCGTACTGAAGGTATTTCGCGACATAAGAATGATCAGGATACTTAAATCCGAATAAGACCCTAAAGGCCGTATGGGATCCTAAGGTCCGTATATGACCCTAAAGGCCGTAAGGGACCCTGAAGGCCACTCGGTACATACGCCTATACGGGACAATCCCTTCAGACGATACTCTGAAAACCGTTCGGTACACAGAAATTAACTATACGGGACCCTCCAGATCATACGGGACCCTAAAGGCTTTTCTTGACATATGCATGAACGGGACCCTACAGAAGGCCGCTTAGTACGTAATCCTATACGGGACAATACTTATAAAAATCATTCCTCTTTGAAATAGAAGTATTTCGGCAGATCGTTACTTTTTCTCTGGATTTCGTATAATTTTAAAGATCAGTATCTTAATTATTTTCAGTTAAGTATCAGTTTTAGACCCAAAAAATAAACGTTTTTTATAATAATAATTTTTGATTAAATGTATATATGAAAGAATGAACTTTGATTACCAAAAAGTGTCAAAATTCCAATATAACCTAACTTTATCGGTTATAATGGCGAAGATCATCTTTGAATCCACACAAAATCCGCGAATTTGATTGGTTGATTAATCTCGGTATTGTTTTTCAACCAATAAAATTCGCGGATTTTGGTGGATTCCAAGTTGTCCTTTGCCACAGTCTGACCACAGCCTATTAAATTTCTATGTCAAATTTTTTAATACCGATAAGTGTAATAATTCGAAAATATCCTCTAAAACATTTTTCTTCCCTATATTTCCTACTCACTTGGTGCCCGGATTCATGTGATGCACACGCTGCGGCACCTCCTTCGTCACAAAATAGCTCGGAGTTTTCTCCATCGTGGTCTGACCCTCGATGGTGGGCGGCATATGATTGCGATACCATTGCAATCCCTTTGCGTAGTGTCGATCAAAGAAGTGTACCTCACAGCCGGCAGCTCGTACATCGGGATGCAATCGTATGAATTCCAGCAGAGCCCGGGTGCCGCTCTTCTTAACGCCAATGATCAGTGTGCCCGGTAAATGACGATTGGGCTTTAGACCCTGTTGCCGGAGGAATCGATACTTTGGCGAGGCGTCCGTTTCGTTGAACACATTGTAGAAGCCACCGGTCAACGGAACGACGCGTACGATTGAGCCAAGGATTTTAATGGGCGGTGCATCGTCGGTGTCGTCTGCATCGACGGTGGTCGTGGGAGACAGGGCATTGTGTATCTTGGTCCTGTGCAGGTGAAACGTTTTGTTTATCCTCGAGACGAGACAAGCATTGAACGTGTACGAGAAGTAAAGCATGAAAGTGCATAGCAGAATCGTGATGGCAATGGTTCGATTGCTGAGATTCGTGTACCATCTGGTGATCATTTTCTACAGAAATATGAATAATATAATAAGGAGGAGAATTTATCTTCTACTTGAGTATCAACATTAAATCCACCCTGATAATAGCCAAAATGAATTGCAATCTGAAATGCATAATTTAATAGACTTACTCTAAACAATCGCCCTTGCTTGTCGGAAAACGCTTAATCGATAAAATATGTATATAATATCCGCTCACTCACATCACAAATACCACCGCCGCACCACGCACGAACTTCATACAAATGTCTTGTACTTAATCTCGAGAAGAATCTACATTGCAAAAACACTTTTAAAGTGATAAGCTGCAGTGAGGACGCACGCGTTGCACATAATAACACTTTTTTGATGCATCTGGAACGTTGTTGCACATTAATATCACATATAGAATTTCGGAGGCGGAGGGCTTGTCAGAAATTGACTTGCGTGCTTTCACACACTTCGATGGAATGCCGCTCTGCCGCAGTGTATCACATCTACAACAACAAAAACAACGGATAAATTTAGATGGGAGGTAGTGCGCATGCTCGGACGCTCGCTGTCCTCTCGCAGTCCTCTCGCAAGAGCGCAAAAGGAGGGATAGCAATCAGGAAAGTATTGCATATTTATGATATATACACAATATATAGTACAATGTTGTGTGTTTTGTTTTTGTTATGCAAATTATACCAACCCACGCTTGGGAGCACGTGGTCGTCGTCGTGGAGGATACCATGCGCACATTGGCACAGTTAAATAACCAAAAAATAGCAATATGTTGTTAAATCGATTTGCGATGAGTAAATTGGCTTGGATCACGTTACGCATTAGAGGTTCTCTAAAAATAAGTTGGAAAATTGGGTGAAGGAGGGGCGGAGGTGGGTGTTCAGGTCTGTGATTTCCCAAAAAAGGTGGATGATGATTGATGCGAGAACAACTGGAAAAGACGCGTCCATTTTAGAGTCGGTCGACCTCCGGGATCGTACCCGATATCATGGCCAACTCAGCCACACTTATCCAGAGGGAGAATATGTAGCGAGCCAAGGATGATCTTGTAGCTATGGAATACTTGATATCTGAGGATGACTGTCAGCGAGTAAATTAATTGATGCAACCGATGCAGGTGCTTGTTTAATTAGCAATGATCCGTATGGATACCGGAGAGCAACACCGATTTTAAGGACAATTCATCGAAAAGAATTCGTAGAAAACAATTTATCGAAAAACAATTTATCGAAAAACAATTCATCAAATATCAATTCGTCGAAAAACAATAGTGATCTATGACCAAATCCATTTTGATATTTTTTCGATGAATTGCTTTTCGATAAATTGTTGTTCAACGAATTGTTACTCGATGAATTTTTATTCTATGAATTGTTTGTACGAATTGTTTTCTACGAATTGTCTTTCTACGAATTGTCTTTTTACGAATTGTCTTTTTACGAATTGTCTTTCTACGAATTGGTTTCAATAATTTATTTTCTACAAATTGTCTTTCTATGGCCTGTTTTCAACGAATTGTCTTTCTACGAATTGTCTTTCTACGAATTGCCTTTCAACGAATTGTCTTTCTACGAATTGTCTTTCTACGAATTGTCTTTCTACGAATTGCCTTTCTACGAATTGTCTTTCTACGTATTGTTTTTTCTGAATTGTCTTTTTATGAAATGATTTTTTTTACAGAGGTTACCTTTGAAATAGCTCATGTAGCATCTGCCAGATAGTCCATTAGAAGTGAATCTGGATGCACTCAGCGATTTCAGGGCGGCTTGATTATCGGAGAACCATCCGTCGATGTACCTATATATTGGAGAGAGTTTAATCCTCTTTCGTGGGGGTATCGACTTTAAACCTCCTACCAAAGAGAAAACTCGGAAAACAACCTAGTCTGACGTCATTAAAAATTCGCACCAGATGGATGCTTGACTCTTTGCTGAGGTCTTTGAAACGTCCGGTAAAGCCTATGTGCCGTCGATATAAAGCTTCCGAGGTATCATTACCAAAATGACTTCTCAAAGCTGATGTAGGACTGGTTCTCATGGCACTAGATATCCCAATGCAAATCAGTATTTGTAATATCTCTAATTTCCTTATGGCCGATAACTTCCTCTCTGCCACATCACAATGAAAGTGTAGGATAAGAGGTGTCTATATATTTCTAAGTATAACCATTGGACCACTTTGAAGGATAGCGCCTTATGGCTGACCGAAAGTTATCCGACATTATTAACATACATTAATAGTTTTTTTAAAGTTTATAGTCCCAGTGATCTTCCTAAGAAACTTTGGAGCTTTGGTCCTTAAACACACTTTTTTCCAAAAACCACTAAAACGAGGTCGATTTTTTTCCTAAAAACTGGCCTGATTTTTTTTGCAGAAATTGAAATTTTTAGTCTGAAAAATATGTTCCAAAAATAACAGCCCAAAAACCATTAAAATGAGAATCTTTTTAAATACTGCTTTAAGCCAAAACAATTGGATACTATTAGCCCGAAAACTGGTAATTATTAGATTATAATAATCCCAAAACTTGAACATAAAATGTTTAGTCCAAAAATGATTAACCCAAAATTGAATTGCCAATAAAACAGTAAATGGCATTTTAAATAGTTATAAAAATATAAAATAGCCCGAAAAATTGAAATTATTAGCCTGACATATTATGCCTTTCAATTGACTTGTTTTAGCGCCAATATAGATATCTTGACAAAAAATACATTGCCGACATTTACTATTCCTTAAATCATGTGACCGAACACTTTTAGCAAGAAATAGGTTTATTAAAAAAAAATGTCCAAATATTACAATTGTAAACAATAGCCCTAAATTTGAACAAAAATGGATTTAAATTCAATTATTACATACGATAAAAAACGTGTTTACCAATAAATTGTAGCCCGAAAATCACGTGTCTGATTTTTTTGGATTGCGACTAAGATTGTCCAAAAACAATATCAATCATCTAAAAATTGTCTCGACCCTAAAAACTTGAAAAATAGCCCGAAAACATTGTCATTATTTTTATTTTAGATTGTGATTATATTTAATCCAGATAAGGATAGCCCAATAAACTAGAAATGACCAAGGTTTAGTAATACAAGTCAACCTTAGAAATATCTTTCTGACTCCAAAATCTATTATAAGAATTATTAGCCCAAAAAAAAGGATACGCCTGTGAAACATTACTCATCATCAGGTCTGCCTGTTCGTTACCCGGGATTTCTGAGCTTACACGATACCTTAGACCTCCTCGCGCTCTCTGAGTAGGATACGAGGGGTCTATTTATGGCTAAGTAGAACCATTGGACCACTTTTTGCGAGACAGCCTCCAAGACTAACGGAGGAAATAAAATGGGCCCATATAGCGACTGGATAGAAATCTACCTATCAATCAAAATTCTAAAGTAATTGGTTGTTATTTGCTGTCAAAAAAATCAATCGAATCCAAAGATCTAGTACATACTAGATTTTTGAGTTACAAACTGAAAAAAATGCATGTCTACGTTCTGATCACAAATACTAATTACAAATATTACAGAATATTACAAAATATTACAAAATATTTCAAAATATTATGAAAAATATAACATATATTGCCGAATATTACCAGATTTCGTAATATTTTATAAAAGATTACCGATATTTCGAAATGTTACAGATTATCTTAAATTATGTACAACAAATTACACGCGCGAATTTGTCTCAAAAAAATGGACGAAATTTCTTCAAAGGATGAGTGTCAAATGAAAAGTATTATTGGATTTTATTATCGACTCACAAAGCCGAATACGCCAAAATCCGTGGTCTTTTTGTTGTGGTGGTCTCATTGAAAATTTGAGGTTAAATCTCTCATCAGAAAGGTATACAATAGGTCCTGACAATCGCCACCAATAACTTTAGATGATCCAAAATGTATGATTGGCCGAATAACGATTGGCCGTAACACGATTTGCCCGAATTACAATTGGCCGAAACACGATTAGCCGAATCACGATTGGCCGAACCACGATTTACCGAATCACGATTGGCCGAATGTTTCTATTGGCTGAAACACGATTAGCCGAATGATACGATTGGCCGAATTTGTAAGTACATTATGGGCTAGTGGGAGATATGTATTCGTTAAATCGTTAATCGGCCAATCGTGTCTCGGACAATCGGGATTCGGCCAATCGTGTTTTGGCCAATTGTGTTTCGACCAATCTTGTTTGGCCAATCGTGATTCTGCCAATCGAATTTCGTCCAATCGAAATTCGGCCAATCGTGATTCAACCAATCTTGATTCGGCCAATCGTATCATTCCGCCAATCGTGATTCGACGTATCATTCGACCAATCGTTTTTCGGCCAATCGAGAGACACCGATCCAAAACAGCGTAATGAGCCATTTTGCGCTCGGTACATTTATTATGACTATATATTCATAACGATTAGCAATAGATTAATCCGAGTGTCTAATTCCAATAAAGCATTATGTCTACACTCATGTATTACGCATACCGCGTACGTGCTGGTGTGATATTACACACACACACACGTACACGTACAGTTCCGCGAGCCGTAATCTTATCTCTCAGATATTAGTACTTGTACTTGTTGATATGGCTTTGCTCTTGCGCACCACGAAAAACAAAAAAAAAACTAAAATTTGCTTTGGCATTATTTTAGTTTGGCAGGGCTTCACACGCGCACGTAGTGGTATTTAGAAATTGATTACGAAAACATGCAGTGAACCAGGTGCTCAAGATGATGAACTACTTTCCCGAGATGGCTGGTATGTACAGGCGATTGTCTTCAGCTAGATATAGCATCCCTTTTATATATTTACTTCAACTCTCTGGTAATCTATTGTCTTGTATAGTGCAGGCATCGTTCCTGCCCAGTGGCGTCTTCATGGGATACATTTTCTATGTGTTCGAGTTCACCGCAAAGACTGACCTGATGCACGTCCAGTACTGGCCGTACGCTGCCGGGCTGATTGCAGCCATTACGACAGGCCTAACTCTCACTGGGATTAAGATTCAAAAGAGACAAGAGCAATTCTATCAGCTGTACTTTCTGTTTGTAGCAGCAGCGCTGTTTCTTGCATCAGGCACGCTGTTTGTCACCGGCCTTGGTAAGTATCACGATCTAGGGATCTAGATACCAGTGTTTTTATTTGGAGGACTATAATTTGGTTACTTACTACACATCAGATACCTGGGCAATGTACGCGGGAGCCGTAGCACATGGCATCACGTACGTGGCTGCAATGAGCTACCTAAACGTAAGACTGTCCAGTACGAAACGATCGTTCCGCATTGCCGTCTGCCACGTATGGTATCTGCTCGGCTGTGCTGGTGCAACCCACCTCATGGACGTGTCTCGCTACCTCGGAACACTACACCTGAACACCGGCTACCTGCTGATCGTAACATCAGCGATCGTCCTGGTGGCATTAGTGCTCAACGAAGCTGCCAACATCCTCCAGATGAGCTGCTACAAACAGAGTCTAGACAATGAACTAAATCTGGTGAACAGCAAGTGTCTACTGTTCCTGAGTCGCAACGAAATGGTGGATCGCCTGAAGAACCTCTCCATACCTGGTTACAATCTCCATATTCGTGGAAACAGAGACTGTATGTCGGCCTTTTGGATTCTGTTGGCCAAACTAAACGGTGTCATACTGTTCTCATCCGTTCTGGTGTACTATGCAGCAAATGCTACTATGATCCATAACCATAACTCGGACTACTACTTCGTGCAGTGGATCGTCTTTGCCGGAGCAGTGGTCGCGCTGCCAGCGTACGCTTTCTTCTGCTCTAAAGTACTGTTCTTGTTGTTCAGTGTGTGTCAGATACTCGGACTCGTAGCCGCCACAATTGTGTACAGTGACAGTGAGCTCGAGAGTCTTGAAGATGCCGCCATTCCACTGTGGATGAACTACGTGTTCTTGGGTGCTGGTTTCTGTGTGGCAGACATTGCTCTCATGAACGCCGCGCGATTGCAACACAACGAAACGTTGCTATGCGTTGGCTATGTCATTGCTATGGTTCCTGTGGCTGTTGTTCAGTACCTGCGAGTCTATGTACCCACTTCGATTCTGCTCGATACCAATCTGCAAACATTCCAGGCTCACGCAATCTCGTACATCATACTAACCGTGATTCTGATGATTGTGGTCGGTACGGTGATGCCATCCACACAGGGCAAATCTTTGCTGACCATTCGAAACGAGATCTCTGGCATATCGTTTATACAGCACAAGCCAAGGTCCACCGAAGAGTTGCCGAGTTTGTATCGCGTTGCTCAGATTCCACCTCCGCCAGCGCCAGTGGTGCGTCCGATTGCGAATAGACCGGTCCAGTATCCTAGTAATCAAGGATTGTATCGATTGCCAGAAGAAAGGAGTTCACCGGCGGCAAGCTCGTATTCAAGCGATAATGTGGGCATTCATCGACATGCTCCGATCGGTGGAGCTGGTGGTATCGGAGTGGGCATGAACAATCGGTATTCAAATGATTTCCGAATGATGAGTCCATCGTACATAATGCCAAGAGCCATTATTGGCGGTGCTATTTTTGGATCGATGACCATGAACATGTGAGTTTTAAGGAGGTTATGTTGACTCAAGCGGTTTGATTAATGGCGGCGGCCGCCAAAGTTTAGTAGTCCATTCATTTTATACTACAGTATCTATCCAAAAAACTAAACTCAATAAATGTATTTTGGAATAAATGTGATAAATATATTTTAGTTTGTGTTTTAATTACAGAGGCTTTATCTGGTATACCTAACTTTTAAACTTGGGTGGACATCAAAGAACTAACTAACAAAGAAAACGTATATTTGAGGGCAACATCACTCTGAAAATATGGTCCAAATAGGTAATGCTTTAAGCCTAATTATTTTTTTGTCTGACTTGATGGTAGAAAGGGACCTCATCATTTACAGGTTTAGGACGAAAAACATTTAAATTGCTATATTTTTATTTTTAAAGAGGTTTAAATTGTCATTTGTTTTAATTCTAATATGAGGTTTACAAAGTTTAGCATCTCATCTGCTCAAGTTTTGGAGGACTACTATCTCCCTCTTTCTTTGTAGGTAAACATTTCAGGAAATTATTTATAGAGACAAAGTTTTGTTTTATTTATTATATAAATGGTATTACTTATTTCGACTGCTTTATAAAGAGGAGTTATTGATGCACCCAAACTGTCTCTGTTAATTTTTCGTTGATTCAGGGCGACGAGAGTATACAAAAAAGGTGTGGTGAATTATTCTCAAGAGACTTAATCTCACAGCGTTTGTGCTTTATCGTCACCGTGTATTATGTTGTGGTTTTTTGTTTTTCAATAATGAGACGTTAACGTCAGGAAATTGAGACTTATTCTCACCAAAAATTCTGAGAATAATGCACACGCGGACTGCGACTTATTCTCAAGAGACCTAACAACACTAAAAATCATGAGAGTAATGCACAGGCGGACTTTGTCAGGATTTTTGTGACTTATTGCCACGATTTTTTTTGCGTGGCATTAAGTCTTTGGACAGCGCCCAAAAAAAATGAAATATATGTATAAATAAGTCTGGTCCAACATCTTAAACAATTGGTCAGCATCCCATCTGCGCATCCTTTAAAGTAATACTGGACTGGACAAAATCTCTAACTATCTAACTACACGTTTGCAACTCCCCCCCAAATAGAAATCTCGTAATAACTGTAATTTTTTCTGAATATCGCTAATATCTGTAATATATGCGAATATTCTGTAATATTTTGTAATATTAGGTAATATTGATAATATTATATGTTATTAGTACTTTTGTAATAATAAGTAGTATTGCGTAGTATCACATAATATTTATATTTTGTAATATCTGTTATAATAACATGTAATATCGATAATATTTTGTAATATATTGAAAATATCGGTAATATTTGCTAAATATTACAAAGTTTTTCAGAAAAAATGTCTAACTGCAAATTACTTTGATGCGGTCCAGGCGGCTTGTGCTTCTCATAAAGTTAGTACCACAACTCCTCAGGGAGGAGTTCTCCCTTCGGACCTTACGGTCATCTTTTCAGGAAAGTATGCGGACCTTCCGTGTGATTTCATGCAGAACGCTTTGACGCTCATTGTTTTGAAACCAGAAAAACAAATATTGAAGGTCTTGCCGTTTAATTAATCTTAGCCCATTGTGAGAAGAATGCAATTGACAAAAATGTTCACCGCCTTTTTACCACCATTCTGGTAGCCATGTTGGATACCATTTTTGTTTCCTTTTCTATTTTGTACATTCGTCCACATAAAATTTGTGCTTTTTGTAGTTTTGCCATTGAAATCGAATTCGCCATCATATATTAAGTAACGGTAAATAATGATTTTTTTTCCCACTCTAACCCATCGTAATTCAACAATATTGTAGTCCCTCACCTATTATTACGGAACAAAACCCTTAAACCCCCTTAAAAAAAAACAGAAAATGAAGGTAATTCCAATATCGTATATTTTAAATGTTAATAAATAGTATAACATCGTGAATTAATTAAATTTTAGATTTTACATAAGTATTCTGTTACGTAACACCAGCTCAGAACCAGCTCAAAACCAGCTCATCACCAGCTAAACCCCCCCATTTCTCGTTAAAGTTTTTATACCAAAACCCCCACACCCCCTTCAGCGTTACGTAATATATGGACGGCCCCTTATTGTTTATTTCTACTACATCGACCATGAAAGATGAATCATGTTGAAAGTATCCACTGAATTGAATTTACGGTATTTTATCTGCTTGGCAATCGGCTGACGTTAGGGTCTTTGATTGTTGGCAAAACCTTGGGGACGTTGGACGATTTGGACGAGTTGATGAATGAGCCATTGTTGCAAAGGATCACAAGTGTGCTCTCTATGTTGCCCAACCATTATAGAACGATTTTACAGCGGTTTTACAACGGTTTTACAACGGTTGTATTACGGTTGTATAACGGTTGTACAACGGTTATATAACGGTTGTACAACGGTTCTGCAATCATAAATTGTTGGTTGGGTGGCCATTTAGGTATTTGATATTTCAATTCAAATTTTTCATTAAATTGTAGTATTTTTTGTGTTTACCGTGGTTTTTCCGACAAAATTTGCCTACTTGTATGTATAAAAATTGTGCTACTTTTGGGTTGGTATATTGTTTTTATTATAAATAAACATCTTAATACATATTTTATTTAGATTTTATTATCTGACAATAAATTATTGTCTAGAATTCTTGAACCTCTATCTGTGACCTACATAACGCTTTCCTTATGCGCCGGTGCAGTCGCATGAACGTAACTCCTTATATCAATCACTTGCGTTACATTGCCAACCCGCTCCAAATCCATCTCGTCCCGTCGCATCGCTGCCGGCAGTTGGGCTGGTACTGCACAAATGGCTGGACTAAACTTCACAATGCCCCAGCACTCGTACCGTATTTGCAGTAGCGTCTTTCCGTGCGTATTCATCATTTTAAGTGCCACCAAAATCATCATCAAAATAGAAGCAAACGAAAAGACTACCAAAAACGCCCATCCCGACCTTATCTGATACTCCATATCAAAATAATCCGGCTTCAAGTACAGCCGATTGTACTGAAACGCTGCCAGGATTCCAATTTCCGATATAAATCCCAACGCCAACGTGAGTTCTGTCACCCTCGGATTTGAGATCTCCAAAATGGTAATATCAGCCACAGAATAGCTCAGCCCGAGCACAGCGTAAAAGGCATATGCTAGAATCGGAGTGTACGTACTAAAATTAAAAAACGTCAAGAATGACACAACCACGACAAGTGTCACCATTTGAAGTGTTGTTGCCACGCCGAACAGCCATTTTGTGCTTACGCACAGTAGGCACAATGCAGCGACTGCAGCGCCACCGGCGCTCACCAAAAACACCGTAGTCGGCATGAATAACATGAAGTGCACATAGTCCGACAAATTGGACAGACCAAACAAAAAAATCGCAGAGAAAATCATGGCTCCTTTGAGTTTTAGGAAAATCACCAAAACAATGACAAACTTCTTGCGGCTGCCATTTAATTGCCACGACTGCGAGTGGTTCTCTTGGAGAGCCTCGACCGTAGACTGTCTAGAGCGATAGAATTGTGTATCCAATGTTGGATCCAGACTTATCTTGTAGTTAAATCCATGGCCATGCAACTGAAGTGCTTCGGTGCCCAGGATCAGCACGTTTACAGCTATGCCAGCGAACAGCATTGCAATGCCAAAGTTTAGGCGCTTCCGAATTACGTGTGACGCCAAGGTGCAGCCTAATAAGTAGACTACGTGGCACAGAGACACGCGGGCAGCACGATGCTGGTGTGCTCTGAGAGAGACGTAAGTCAAGGACGTCATGTGAACGATTCCATGCGCTGCAGCCATTCCGTACAGAGCGATGATGCAGACTAAAATTATGTAGAATCCATCGATTAGTCTAGAAACAATATCCTTCATAAAGAAAAGAAAAAGAAAAACTCACAATCCTGCATAAAGACAAACACGAAGCCACCCATGGCGATCAGACCACCGGCAAGTCCCAGCAGGAAAAAGTGATAGTAAAGCTCACGCTTGGCGAACTGCCTGAGTACGGCAAGGAATATAGAAGTCGCTGCCGCCGACATGATCAAAATGGCGTACGGCCAGTACAGGTCCTGCGTGCCCATCCATCCGGGACTGTACTCCTGCAGATTGACGAGGTAGCCCATGTAGAGTCCGCTCGGCAGGAACATTGTCACGGCTGCCGAAAGAAGAAACATATTATGGAATTTTATTTTAAATAGGATGGATGCGAGCTGATCACCTGCTAGTTCTGGCACATAATTCATAGCGCAAAGCGGATTGACACTATAGAGCAGTCGCCCGTCGTTGAACTCGAGGAATTGAATAGTTTTCGTAGAGGTTTTGTTATTTTATCATTGGCAGATATATAAACAGAGTCACGTCTATAATTGTCTGTTTGGAACTTTTTCATAAGCTATACTGCTAATAACCCAATATCACGGAACAGGGTGTCCGTGATATTGGGTTACTTTAGAAACCAGTCGATGGATGTGCTAAACAAGTGACATGTGACAGACTATACGTTAAATAATTGTACCGCAAATGTCAAGTGCCACTCGGCTGCGACTAGCCACAAAAGTCCATTGAACTTAAATAAAAGTATGATACTAAGTTGAAGGGCACAGATAAAGTCTAATTAATTACCTTGTACTAAAAGTGCCTCAAATTGCATATGTCAATCAGCTGATTAGCCGGAAATGTCAAATAAACAGAAATTAAAGTGCCGCCGATATCATGCGTCACTCTGCTGATGTTTTTAACCATGTATCTCTGCAAATTGGATGTCGACCTCAATTGATGTGCCGAACATTAAACAACCTAAAATGTGCCTCAAATGTCATGTGCGCTTGTGATGCGTTACTAATGTCCGCCGAAATAAAATAAAAGTGTTTAACATATGATCTGCTAATGGACCAAAAAAGTAAAAAAAAGGAAAAAATCTCAAATTTTACGTTCCAATCTAGCTGATGGTCCAAAAAAGTACTACCGCAAAATAAAACAATGCCTCAAACGTCACGTTTTATTCTAGCTGATGGTCCAAAAAAGGAGGTCCACCAAATAAAAAATGCCTCAAATGACACGTTCCAATCAAGCTGATGGTCCAAAAAGACCACCAAATAAAAAATGACTTAAATGCTCCGTTCCAATCTAGGTGATGGTCCAAAAAAGTACGACCACTTGATAAAAAAAATCCTCAACTGTCATGTTCTATTCTAGCTGATGGTCCAAAATTTCGACAACAAAATAAAATGCTAACTAATTGTTCAAAACAGAACGACCACCAAATAAAGCAATGCCTTAAATGTTACGTTCTAATCTATCTAATTTTCTAAAAAGGACGACCACTAAATAAAAATGCTTCAAATTTCACGTTCCAATCTAGCTGATTGTCCATAAAAGTAAGACCACAAAATAAAAAATGCCTCAAATATTAAGCTCCAATCTAGGTGATGGTCCAAAAGTCGTACAACAAAAAAGGCTAGGGATGGTCCAAAAAAGTCCGACAACCAAATAAAAAATGTCTTAAATGTAACGTTCCAATCTAGCTGATGGTCCAAAAAAGGACGACCACCAAATAAAGAAATGCCTTAAATGTTACGTTCCAATATATCTAATTTTCCAAAAAAGGACGAACACTAAATAAATAATGCCTCAAATGTCACATTACAATCTAGCTGATGGTCCATAAAAGTACGACCACCAAATAAAAAAATGCCTCAAATGTCACGTTCCATTATAGCTGATGGTCCAAAATTCCGACAACAAAAAAAAATACTTGCTGATGGTCCAAAACAAGACGACCACCTAATAAAAAAATCCTCAAATAATGCTTCCCTTCTTGCGGATCCGCTAACAAAAAGAATGCTAGCTGATGGTTCTAAAAAATCCGACAACCAAATAGTGAAATGTCTTAAATGTCACATTCCAATCTATCTATCAATCAATCTGGTTCAAAAAAGGACGACCATTAAATAAAAAATGTCTCAAATGTTACGTTTCAATCTAGCTGATGGTTCAAAAAAGGACGACCATCAAATAAAAAATGCCTCAAATTTCATGTTCCATTATAGCTGATGGTCCAAAGTCTGACAACAAAAAAATGCATGTTGATGATGATCCAAAAAGTACGACAACCAAACATTCCAATCTAGCTGATGGGCCAAAAAGTCCGACAATATAAAAAAACATACCTCTAATGTCACGTTCCAATCTAGCTGATGCTCCAAAAAGTACGACAACCAAAAAAATGCCTCAAATGTAACATTCCATTCTGGATGATGGTCCAAAAGTCCGACCACAAAAAAATGCTGGCTATGGTCCCAAAAAGTTCGGTTATGAAAAAAAGATTTAAAAATTACGTTCCAATTAGGTGATGGTCCAAAAAAGGCCACCAATGTCACGTTCCAATATAGCTGATACGTCAAATTGCAAGTGCCATTTGGCTGATGTGCCACTAAAGTGGCATCTCAAAACGAAAGTTGGGCTGCGGTTGGCATTTGAGGATCGGTCCAAGCTCCGCATAATCCATTTTTGATTGATGAATAATTATGGATGATTAAAGATTGATACATTTTTACATTTACCTTAATCAGGCCTGATAAAGACCGTATTTATCATAAGCTAAGAACTTTGAAATCAAAATTGCAGGCCTTATTCATGACTGTACTTGTCATTAGTATCACTCAGGTAATGTGCCTGAAACGTGCCCAGGCTCTCCTTAAATTTGTGGCCCGCATATTTTCCTTTTAAATGATGTAATTTGCTGCAAAAGTACGTTGACCACAAATAAATATGCCGAAAATGTCTTATCCGCCTGGATAATGTGCGGAAAGACGTTCCTGGAAAATGTTTATGGCTAAGATCTCTAGAATGATGCATTAAATGGCGAATATAGCAAAAAAGATGGATTTATTTCTTGTTATTGACTCATTTGGGTGTTGTCGATTATTTTGTCGGTCTATATCGCTGGGAAAATAAACAAAGGCTCTATTTGTTATGTATTTTTAGGGTGTAGGAGATACATTGGGACACTCTGTTATTGTTACAGCAGACAGGTGGTCTTTGGCTGATTGCGATTTGCGATAAGATTCCTATGCTCGAAGTTGCGTATACATAATATATTTATTAGTATATATATATGATATATATATATATATATATATATAAAGATTGTTGATTACATGATATTACTCGTATTATTGGTTAGAGGGTCTTCTGCTTCGTTATATTATTATTTTGAGAGCGCGTAATTAACTAAATACTACTGCTAGTAAGCTAAAATGCAGTTTAGAGGCAGTGACGTAAAAAAAGAGTTATACCTATTATACCCATTATATCCATTATACCCATTATATTTGAACCGATTTGACCGATGAAATGACCGATTCCGTGACTGATTAAGTGATGTATGAAATGATCGATAAAGTAATCGTTGAGGTTATCAAAGGTTAGGTTATCAAAACAAAACAAACAGATAGGATGACCAAGTAGATGTTTTTTTTTTATCTCTTAATGACCTGACAATTCAGTGAGCAATGACTTCATTTTCACCATACTTTTATTTGCTTTACATACAATTTTCAGATGAATTGACTGATATTGTAATACCAGTAGTAACCGCTAGATGACGTGACCAAAAGTACGGAATGGCTGGTAAAAAATGCGTAACGATATGTTTACTATGAAGTGATCGACAACGGGATTGAATATTCATCATAAAGTCCCAGTTTACAATTAAAATGGACTACTGGTTTCGCAATCGGAGTGACCTCTACATTAATTTGGTCAGTTGTCTGAGGTAAAATAGATAGACTGGCTCATCATGTTTCATAATGTAACTTCCACATAATCTCTGGGAGGTTTTGTAAAACATAAAACATAGGTGTCCTTTCAGGACAGTTAGGACAGTGAGCTCCCAAAAGCGTTATAACACGTTTCCAAATCAATATGAGCTGTCAAAGAAGATTTGGAAAGGGCACACACGGACCCAGAAACCAGTGTTGGTGAATTGGCCAAACCGCAATTAACCAAAGGCCGAAACCTAAACTGATCATCCGAATGATTTGATTAGCCGAACAATAAGATTGACCGAATCCGTATTACCCGGGTTCCTATTAGCCAAATAATAGAATTGGACGAATCCGAATTACCGCAATTAATTAATAGCCTGTTGGCTAAATAAAATGTTGCCAATCGTTGTTAAATCCCCAAACTTAACCTAATTAGCTGGCAGCTAATCGTCGGCCAATCGTTTTCTAATATTACTAATAGTGTTTCTGCCATTTGTTTTTTTAGGTTAGTCGATTTTCGGATAATTGTATCATTACAATTAATCGCATGTGTCTCAATTGAAATTTGGCCAAACGTAGTAAAATTCCCAAAATCTACCAATCTGACAGCCAATTATATGTCAGCTTATCGTATTAGTCAGCTAATCATGTATCATCTGCCAATCATATTATTTGGTTTATCGTCTGTCGGCCAATCTTATTAGTAGACTAATCGGGTGTTGGTCAATCGTAATTGTCGGCTAATCGTCTGTAATCTTATTCTATTAGTCTGCTAATCGTGTATCGGTTCATCGTAATAGTCTTTCAATTGTGTGTCGGCCAATCGTTTTCCTTAATGACTAATCGTGTGTCTGCCAGTCGTATTTTTTGAGTTTCGGATAATCGTATCGGTGGATTAATCGCATGTGGACCAATCGTAGTAAAATCCACATAACCCACCCCTCTGGCAGCTAATCGTCTGCAAATCGTGTTTTTTAAATGACTTATCGTGTGTCGGCTAATCGGCTAATCGTATCATTCGTTAAATCGAATGTCGGCCAATTGAAATTTGGTCAGTCCATTTTCGGCTAATCGTATCATTCGATTATCGAATTATAATTCAGCCAATCGTTGTAAAATCCCCAAAACCTACCCATCTGGCAGCTAATAGTCGGTTTATACTTTTCTTAGATGTCTAATTGTGTATCATCCAATCGTACTTTTTGGTCAGTCCATTTTCGGCTAACCGTATCATACGATTGTCCAATTATAATTCGGCCAATCATTGGTAAATATCCAAAACCTAACCACCTGGCAGCTAATAGTCGGCCTATCTTTTTCTTAGATGACTAATCGTGTATCAGCCAATCGTACTTTTCGGTCAGACCATTTTCGGCTAATCGCAACATTCCCTACAGCTGGCAGCCAATTGTCTGTCAGCTTATCGTATTAGTCGCCTAATCGTGTGTCGTCTAGTCGTGTGTCGGCCAATCGTATTAGTAGGCTTATTGTGTGTGTCATTCGTACTAGAAGGCTAATTGTGTATCATCGGCCAAAAACTTTTAGTCAGTTTACCGTGTGTTAGCCAATCGTGTCATTCGGCTAATCGTATTTTTTTTGGATAATCGATATTTGGTCACTCGTATTTCGGCTAATCATATTATTCGATTAATCGTATGTCGGCCAAACTAAATTCGACCATACGTATTAGTTTGCTTATCGTGTGTTGGGCAATCATAATAGCCGGCTTATAATGTATCATCGGCCAATCATATTAGGCGGCTTATCATGTGTCAGTCAATCGTGTCATTCGGCTAATCGTATTTATCGGATAATTGATATTCGGTTAGTCGTGTTAGTCGGCATATCATGTGTTGAGAAATCCATAAATAAACAACCCACACAAGTGTAGTTTTTCAAGCAATTGTCCACTTCTCTTGTGCTTAACACTATCCAAAAGCAGACTTCCAAACTTCCAATATTCTAGTGCTTCCAACAAAATATTACTTACGGTCAGTCATCTTGACAAAGACAGTGACTCATGTATAAGCTTATCGTTACCGATGATGTTACGAATAAGTGACCAATGATGTGCCGACGGAGTGACTAATGAAGTGACCGATAGAGTGACCAATGAAGAGACTCATAAGTGGCCAACTGAAATAACCAATAAAACCATCGGTAGTGATTCCTACCATATTTGTTTAATCTTCTCATTCTAGGTCAGTTAATTGCGAATGTAGTGACGGATTATGTGACGACGATGACCCATAAAGTGACCGGTAAATTTGTTTCTAAACTTGGCAAGAAATGTAATCGACTAGGAAGAAAAGTCCGAGCTCATATATTTGGTAGTATTTTAGGAAGAAGAAGAAGTATCCTATAGTATAATAAAAGATGTGATCGAAGAGCTGACCAATGAAGTGACTGGTGAAATTTACAAAGATGATTCTGGCACAGTAACCCTAACCTATAGTTTCCGGCAAAGTTACCGATGAAGTGACCAATAAAGAGATCGATGAAGTAACGAATGAAGTGACCCATGAAAAGACCACTGAAATAACCAAAAAAATTGCCGATGAGGTGATTCTCACTATATTTTTTTAATCTGTCCATTCTAGTTAAGGTATCGGCGTATGTAGTGACGGATGATGTGACTACGATGACCGAAAAATATGTCTCTAACCTTGACATGGAATAGAATTGTCTGGAGAGAGATGTTACGCGTGAATCGAACCCATATATTTGGTAGTATTCCAGGATGAAGAAGTAGTACCCGATAAGATAATTAAAGATTTAATCGATTTGCTGACCAATGAAGTGACTGATGAAATTGACAAAAAAGATAATGGTGCAGTGAATCATTTATAAGATTAAAGTTACCGATTAAGTTAAAGTGACCGATGAAAGGACCAATTAAACTACCGGTGAATTAATTCTCACTATATTTTATTATTTTGCTATTTCTAGGTAAGGTAACGCGAACGTAGTCACAGATGATGTGACGATGATGACCCATAAAGTGACCGATAAAGTATACTTTACATACGAGTGTCGATGTCTCGAAGTCTCTCTTTCTATTTTCACATACATACATATAGTTTCTTGGAAAACCGTGTGATCGTCACTTATTTTGTCAACGTCAGTTTTGTAGAATCCGCAATGAAAATTGGGTGAGTCATTCGCGGTCGTCGTCGTCGTCTTCGTTGCGCGCGCTCACCGTGGATGTGTCGCGTCAGTTTTGTTTTGTTTTTCCGAATCGCTTAAAATCTCGCTATTCACGCACACCTACTAAGAGGAGCTACGAGTTTGCGTCAAAATAAAAATTTGTTTAACGATCGCGATTTCTATATATATATATATATATATATATATATATATATATATATGTATTTGTGAGGGCAGCAGCGC
>JAAAKO020049507.1:0-11260 GCA_010015015.2 Bolitophila cinerea
TTAATTGTATCAATTTTTGCTGCTATAACATCAAAAAAATAGTAAATGTAGTAAACATAGGTATTAAAAGGTAATGAAATTTTAAAACTTTTATTCAAAATGGATTTATAACAACAAATATTACCTTCCGGTGCAGTGCTTAAAACTTTAAAATTTTTAATGTACACACCGATAACTATGTAACTGAATAACGGAATATAATTTAAAAAATAGCGGTTATCAAAGAAAAAGGTACTTTCTTTAATTTGTCCTATCTGCATCTGCTGTTTGTCCTATCGATCAAAAACCTCATTTTCAGCTCAATGACCAGCGGCCATATTCTAATTCAAATATCACGTGAGTGAATGAATTTATTGTAATCTTAAATATGTGACATCACATATACATATGTATAAAAAAAGTCTCTCAGACACGTGAGATTTGAATTAAAATATGGCTAGTTGTGTTGCTTTAATTGTTTTGAATAGTGTATTCCCTTTCATTTACGGGAACATACATTTTTCTGGTGACCGCAAACCACAACATAAACGATTGTTTGCAATAAAATTAACCAATTTTATGGTTTCTTTAATTTATATTTGAATTTGAACTGAATCTTGGAATTTCTTTCCGAGAAATATTTTTACTATATTCTTCCACTATGTCCTCCGCAGACAATCAATCGAAATGAACGAGTTTTCAATTTCTCTACTGCGTTTCCCCCTTCATGTAGAAGATGATCTTATTTGTATGTGCGTTGCAACGCGTCGTTCGCATCAGACAGTCGCTCACCATTCTTCTAGCTCTATCCTGCTTGAGAATTAATTAATTATGTTCTCAATGATGAGATATCTTGTTTTTTGGTTTGTGTGGCAAAGTATGCATTTACTGTGGGTGTATAGTTTAAGTGTACTTAACTTATTGTATTTGGGTGGGTTTATGAGTTTGTGTACTTAACTTAGTTAAATGAATATTGTATGTTTGCATATTTGCATATGTATTCGTGCTCTGTGATTTTTCTGGTAATGTTATGCTAATTATAGTTTAGTCCCGTTCGTTTTTTGTGTGTTTTAGCTACTCAAACTTTATGTACAACAAATTAGTATGCGGGGAGGACTTGGCTTTTGGACAAGACGACCATTTTGAGGAGGACTAGTATTTTGGGGTTAGAATTAAATTTTATTTGATATAGAAAAATATAAAATGTATGCTTTTTTTGTAGGGAAACTTTAAAGTAAATAAGCGATTTTGTTTTGTTAAATCCAAAGGAACTAAATGCTGTGTGTGTATAGGAATTTTATATTTTTGATAAATGCTGCATATTGATTGTATACCGAGCAGATTAGCTTTTAAGGTAAATCTGACATATCTATTTGTGAATATCGCGCAACGTTCCATATTATGATATAGGATTTATATAAAACAAATCATATAAGGAAATTTCTGCTTTAAAACAAAATCAATATATCGGAAAATTGTAGCTTTACATGTTGATATTTGTATATACAATTTGTCTTATATAGTATCTTTTCTGTTGTATAAAAGGTTTATTTTGATATAAAACTTTTTATACCAGCTTAATTAGGAATATATTTATTAATATTTAGTTAAAGCATGTAATTTTAATATTCCCGAATACGTTTAGATGGCAATCGGAATTTATTGTAGAAATAATAAGCCAATGATTGAAGATATGTAGTAGCCTTCGTTAACAAAATGGTTTAATTTTTATAAAATTATGCTTATTTGTGTGTAGAACACTAATTAATAATAATTGATGCATAAAATAATAGTATATCCGTTTTTGTTTGAAAAACGTGAATTTATTTATTTTTTTTAAAAGATTTAAACATGTATTGTGCAAAAAAGGGCGCCCTAAAAGATACCATTTAAAATTTTAAATATTTATTTTTAGTTTTAGATTTTTAGAAGAAAATATTAAAAAGTAAGGAGTTTTTTCGGCATCGCTGCTACCTAACAAAATAATTTGAATACCGATAATAATAAATAATTTAGATTTGCTTTTTCCCGAATAAAAAATTCAAAATAATTTAAAAAAATGTAACCTAATAAAAGCTAACAGTAAAAAGTGTTCTTAAAAAAAGAAAATCGAACCAAAAATAAATGTACCCAAAAAAATTCAATAATGTCACCATAAAAATTTTTTTTTTTTATTAATAACAACAACATTGTACCAAAAAATATAAAATATTTGTAGCTTGAATTACAATGCATTATTTCTTTTTTGAGAGATTGAAGTTTTTTTTAAATTACATTTTACAATTTAAAAGTGTACAACGAAAAAAGATTATTTTCTTAATTTGGCGCAGCAAGCCGGTTATGTTATAGGTTCTACATATGTGTGAAAATGTGTATTATCAAAAAAAAAAGTAAATCTGTGTTTCTCTTTAAGATAAAAAACCGATAATCTGTTAATTTCAAGAAAACTATTAATAGAGTAAAATAAAAAAAAAATTGTGTATGTTTTACAACAACTTCAGCTTCAGTACAATAGTGGATACACAAACGGCTTGCATTTAATTGAAATATTTTAGTATAATAATAAAAAAAAACATAATTAGACAAAATATACATACACAGACAAGTTAAAAAAAATGTTTGAGAGTATATGATGTATATCGACCAGATCTTTAATCACTAAACATCACACACTTTAATATATAGACACGAAAAATACCAATTTTTCTATATACAGACTTGTAATCCAAACATCAATGCTACTCAGATTCAACTGGAATCCAGTTCTGAGGTAGCAAAAACTATATTGTAGATCGATTTTTAATACTTAAAAAACCACAACCGCTGGCTAGAGATGCTCGGATAGAAATCTCGAAATTATTATTAAAACAGAGCTGGTATAGAGTTGTATCCGAGAGGGCAAATAGTTCGAATCCAGCTCGGAAACAGTTCTATAAAAACTTAAATATATTAGAGTAGAATGGGGCGAAAGAGCCACCTTTACACATTTTGAGCTCTATCTCAGAATCTATAAGAGATAGAAAGTTGCGTTCTTAATGGAAATGTATCCTAATTTTTTGGTTAATCTTTTTCGAAGAATTCAAATTCTTATGTCTTATAGATTCTAAGCTACAGCCATTCTCCTCGACCCTTTCAAGTAACTCTTTCACCCCACCAGGTGATTTCACCCAAACCAAAATTACCATTACATACACAATACATATATTTATTAAAAATACTTACATTTTAATTTAATTTCACACGTGAAACACAGAAAAAATAATTATTATGTTGAGAAAATGTTCAATACCTTTTTACGAAATATCAAATGACGCTATACAGTGGCACCTGTTTTGCCGATCAGGTTTATATTTATATCAATCTTGAGGACTGAAATAAGCATTGTTCATGCAAAACGTCAACTTCGTAGAAAAGACGAAATGGCTCTTTCGCCCCACTCTACTCTACTTAATATATACTTTCTTTGTATAATATAGAAAATTATAAGTCCATTATAAAAAAAAAAATCGTTCGTCTCCTTACGCATTTATTTATTGATAACGATATGTATGTATATATAATGGACAAAGCGCGATTATAAATTGTATGACTGTGTGCGTGAATAAATATTGTGGGCACGAAATTGTACGCACTGAATTGAACTGTAATACAATACATGCGTATAAAGCAGAAAGTTTATTTTACAGATATAAATACGTACGCACATTCATTCACACATACATCCATGCGTAGGTAAATTTGTTCACGCATTATCACACTCGTTTGAATGAGTGTATAAAACTCACACAAACACACACACAAACACACATACACACGCGATTTCTGCGAATTCAATGACCGATAAAATATTTTCGGTGTTAACTGTACCGAAAGTCACAGTCAAGGTCGTGTTGTATGCGTACAATGTCAAATTATATATATTATATTTGTACACTATATTATGTAGTTGCTTTTATGTCACATAAAAAATAGTCATATTTATCTGTATGTATATTATTTAATTTTTGTCTATCTAGTCAAATGCGTTTGGTTTTTTTTTGTTTCATCTGCGTAAATAAAAGAAGAAAGCCATCATGATAATCGTTTGAGTGGAATTGTGGAATATACTTCCGCCAACTATATTTGTATTCTATATGGAACATAGTTTATATTTTATTATATAGATTGTAAAATATTTTACATAAAAAGAAGATTGTATGAATAATACTAAGAATTAATAGATTAAAAAAGCGTATGCATTCAATTTTAATTTTTAAACAAACAGCGCTAAAATAATGATATATACTTTTTTTATATATATATATATATATATATATATATATATATATGTATTTTTATAAAAACATTAAGTCGATTTTTAATGAAAATCAGTTATTACATTTATTTTATATTATTTATGTTAAAATATTTTTTTAGTTGTTTTTATTTATTACTCTTTTTTGTAATTAATCAAGTTAATTTTTGTTCAATAACCTAGATGTGGATTTGATTGCTTATTTTTTAATTGAAAATATAGTTCGCAAGACTTTTCGTTCAGAAACTGTAACTTCCCAACAAACCACGAAACATATTTTTGGGGGTACCGACCCGTATAACAGCTTTAAAATAGCATTTCTAAATAGTGCTCCACAATAGTATCTATAGTACTACATAATAAAAAGTTGCACCTGTATACAAGCAGTAGGCGATGTTGCTTTATGAGAGCGGCTTGATAGCTGCTTTAGAACTACATTAAAAATGGAACACCTTTATAACAACATTAGGCGATGTTGATTTGTGTGCTGCTCGATAGTAACTTTAGTACAACATTTATAAATGGTGCAACTTTCTAAAACCATTATGCAATAATGCCTTATGAGTGTTGATCGATGTCCACGATATTAGTTTTAGTACTCCTTTAAAAAATGATGTAACTCTATTAAAGCATTCAGTGATGTTGCTTTATAAATGCTGCTCGATAGTAGTTTTAGTATAACATTTATAAATGAAATAAGTTTATAAATTATATCGGGAACGACCTCGACAGGAGGAGCTTCGCCAAAAAAATTACACGCCAGCCGGCTTTTTAAGGCGAGCACTCCTCCCGCATTTCCCTTGCCTGGTTAAGGCAGCAGCGGGTTGGCAAGATGCCTCTCCAGGGAGTGTTCCCAAGACAAAACACACAAAACGTGTACTTTACATAAAACACCGAACACTAAAACATGAGCTGGTCTCACGCCTTGATAGGAACCACCCTAAGATCCAACCATTTTGCCCCTCGTTCTGGTTGCTCCTCAGTGGAACGATCATGCGACCGTCCGCCGTGAGTGCTCAACAACGTCTCCCCCTGCCTCTGCTCAAACGTCTCTATATATAGACGTTTGAACAGAAACGTAAAAACGTACACGTTACAAAATGCATTTGGAAATGGTCAATAGTAGCACCACCATCTGCCATTTAAAATACTTGTTTATTATTGACGTGCAAAAAACTGCGGTAAATAACTTTTTTGAAAATGTAAAAGTCAATACGGGATTGCACGAAATATTGATTGCTTAAAAAAAACTGAAAAAGTTGTAATCACAACGCATAAATGAAATTTTTGCGCACGAGTTAGTTACTAGAAACTCGCCTTTGAATATAAATTATGATCCGATAGCTTCCACTTCATCTGTACTCTTACAATCCTGCCCTATATGCAAATTAAAGCAGCTTGTTAAATTGATAGGGATGGCTGTGTATAAAAAATATAAAAAAATAATTTAAATATATTTTGATTTTTGATTGTTTTTAGAAACATTTTGTAACATTTAGTAATACTGTTGGTGTTATCATGTTGCAGCCTTGTTTGTTTTTTTGACTCGTATAGTGACATTTTTAACATTTAATATTGCTGTACTCATGCTGTTATAGTGGTTCAACCGTATAGCAGTATTGAGAAATGCAGCACTAATGTTTTAGTTCTGACTTTATAACAATTTTATATAGGCTGTAAGTGGCTGTATAGTAACACAAATGTTCATATCGTATAGGGCCTTTAGTTTTATAGTACCATGTTAGGAACTCTATACGGGGATTAACAACTGTTTCAGGTTGTAACAGCAACATTGAAAATACAAGTATAGTAACATTTATTTATTCAATATATGAGCCCTATACGGTTTTATGGTTTGTTGGGTTGAGCTCTTTACTTTAGGTTTATGCTAGTTTTATATAATTTTCTGATCGCCACTTGCTATCACGATCATCAAAATTACATGTAATTAGAAAAAACATTTTTTCTATTTAATCATCATTGTAACCCACCAATTTATTGCGGTTACTAGCGGAGTAATTAGACAGTAGCGCACTCTATTGAATTACATTCAGCAAAATAAATGTGGATGATGTTTTTATTTTGAATTGAAAAACATGGAATGTCATATAGTCGTACATGAAATATGTTCAATAAAATTAAAGCGCCTTGCGAACACTGGTGTCAGCAAAATATCATGAGACAAACTATACAGTAGTCAGAAGTACTCAGTTGCGGATCTAGGTTTCTCTTGTATGGGTGGGAGCTGAAATGTTTTGTTAATTTTCACATTAAGGCAATTAAGCAAAAAACTGATAAACAATAAAAAAAATGATAAAATAATTTAAATTATAAATGTCTGAAAATTGTACAAATTAAAAAACGAATTACTCATAAAAAAAAGAAAAAAAATAACAAAACATTTTTTTTTTCAAAGTAAGTGTCTGGTTTTCTACTAAGCAAATCACTGAGTTTGAGTAATCAGTATTCGCTTCTTTACTAAGTTATTCACTAATTGGGTACTAAGAAAATTACAAATAAGGGTCCTTCAAGGAATGAGGCGCTTTCGGTTGCAATTTGTGGAAATAACAAGTTTGGACACTCTACTGTCAAAAATATTATTTGTTAACTTTTGCATCAACATGTACACATAACCTCATAATTACATTTGTTTGAAAGACCGGTGTCTCAACTCTTCACGATAACACTAATTAAATAACTGATTTTACACTAATAAAATCATCGATATTGTACTTTAAAAAACCTTTTAAAAACTGTACAATAAGACGGATGCACCAAATAATCTTAGATTGGAAATAACTTACGGGAAAATAAAATATTATAAAATCTGGCAGGCCCGTACAGAAAGGGGTAATGTTGGGGTGTTTTTTCTACCTTGAAATAAATCAATTAATCGTTCATTATTGAAATTCCGTTAAAATTGTAATAAATAATTAATTGTTTCAGATAAAGCCACAAAAAGTAAATTTTAATATCCGATTTTTTAAATAATTTATAAGTAGTACTTTTGTTAGCAATCGTCGAGCTAAAAATTATAATTGTATTAGATTAGTATGATGGTTATTTTTGTTCTACTTGTCTATAAAGGTATGTTTTAATATTTTTTTGGTCGATTTATTTCATGTCGCCGGGTGGCCGGTAACTTTTTCATTTTCACAATTAGTGTCTATGAGGGAAATGCAGTCAAAGGATCATTCTTTTAAACAATATCTTAGATTTGGCAATATATCTCAAAATGCTGTCTTCAAAAATTTAAAGTAAAAAGAGTGTCCGTTTAGCCCAAATCTACCCTAAGATTTTCAAATAATTAATTTACTTTTAAAAATATTTTTGAACCATTATCCTCCCTACCTTTATTTCTATTTCTAAAAAAATATTTTATTATAGTCAGCTATAACTACAAAGCCTTTATAATAAATATAATATATTTTATAAATTAGACATTACATTACATTACAAGACTACGATCTACTTAGATATAAATTAAGAAAGTGTTTGTGTGTTACTGTGTGGTATATGCTCCCAGACGGGTAGGGAAACTTCGTATGTGGATATGGAGCCATCCAATTCAGGTAAAAGGATAGGTAGAGAGCACCGTTTAGGGAAGAGGGGGTGTGTTAGAAAATATAATGTGGTCGGGTGGGTCGTGGGTGGTAGTTTGTATTTTAGCCAGATGCCCCCCAGTGCTTTTGCCGAACGGAGCCATTTTTTCACTGACCAGATTGGAAGTGGTAAATTTTCCATATATTTTCATAAAAGGTACCCTTTAGATTTTTTTAAATAGGTTTTAATTTTTTTAAATAGAGGGAGTTCGGAGGTTGTTTGTGTATATATAGGTGGTATTTAGCGGCTGCCGGTACTGTCACTTTTTCGTTGGTTCGATGGACATCCGTTGCGGAAAAGAGGAGAAAAATACATAAAACTATTTTTTTGCAGAGGTTAGCGGGGCAGCCAGGAAGAGTGTTGCAATTGAGGTTTTAATTAGTGAGCTCTAAATTCGTAAACAAAAAAACATAATTAAAACTATGTGAATGTTACATGCTAGACGCGTTGGGTGACGTGTATGTATATTGTATATATAACTATACAAATACACTCTCAGGCTCATGACACACAACGATATAATAAACAAAAGTGTGCTGGTGGTACGCTGTTCTAGTATGTGTTTTTGCTCAAATTTGTATTTACCATTTATACATACTAACTAACACACACATCACACACACACACACACATGCATATAAAATGCGCGGCGCAGATAATGAGGTCTTTGCGCAAAAAATTGGTTAAATAGTAGCAGGTTTACGCTGAGTTGAGCACGTGTACAGGTTAATTAATTGGACTTGATATTTATGGAATGAGTTCGCCGGTGTGCGCTCGCATTGTTTTACTTTAGAGAAGCGCACACACCAACACATATAAACATAGAGATATAAACATATATTATGTATATTGTATGTTTATACAAGGCTTTTATCTCTCCGGTGGCACGGACATCGCGCAGACACAATCATCGCGCGTAATCTTAATTTGTTCTCTCTTTATCGGAAATCGGGTTTTGAAGTGTGAGATTAATGTAATAAATATTAACGTTTGTTTTCATAGTTTTTGCTTGCATAGAAAACTGTGAAGTGGAATTTTCATCCAACAAGTATAAGTATGTATAACGTACATATGTCGGTTGTATACATATATAGAGTGGCGTACTTAATTCCATAAATGCTAAACACTCAGAATAGGGAGGGAAAATCTCACATCAAAATCGCCGTTTTGAAAATCAAAAAACCCGCAAAAAGAACGACAGATAGCGCATCGGATTATCCCAATTACGGGAACATGTTCATCCATAAAAATACAATCCGGACATACAAAATACATTTTCAAACGTATAACATTCGGTAAGGGAAAGAAATGCTAGCCACCCTCCGAAAACCAGTACAGCGATCGAGCACTCTGTATCCATTCCCTCCTCCCGTTTCTGCACTAACACAAGCACATATTGTTCGCATTATCATAAAATGTGCTCGCGCCCGACAGAACAAATACGGAAAAGGGACTTAGATCCGGACTTGAATTGCGCGACCCTCGTACACACCACACATCACTCTTTGTACATGCGATTGCGAGTGTGTGTGTGTGTGTGTGCACGTCGTCAAAAATATGCTTCAGGATTTATAAAGCACTTGAGATATATACAACACACACATACTCACAAAAACACAGAGAAGTTCAATGGGTTTATGTGAGTGTAAGTAGTGCGTATGTTTTGTGTTATATATTATATACATGAACATGTTTATATCAATGTATATGTAGAATAAGGGGTTCAGCCGCCACGTTCAAATGTTTAAATTGGCATTAAGCTTTGACTGCTGGGCTCAGCAGCGGCGGGCGGTGGGCACCCGCCTCAGCGTGTCTTGTGAACATTATATCGGAAACTCACTCATTTATCGCTAGCATCAGCGTTTCAGAAACGATTTCATGCTGAATTATCCAAATTAATACATATACGAATTTGAACAAGTAACTTTTCGGAAGGATGAATCAATTATTGTTTGTCTTGAGGATCTCAAATATTTATTCATGCGCGCTGATGCCGTCTGGGGCAGGAGGCATATCAATGATTTAATTCATAATTTGTAAATATAAGCTATTGGAATTATGATGTAGCAAAATATTCAAACACATAAGAAGAAGGGAGACAACAGTAAACAACCAGAATTCGTAATATTAAAAAACGCAAGACTGAAAAAAAATATAATGGAGGTATAAAAAAAATTCTTAAATTTCGTCTTGGAAAAAAGGAATACATATTGATAGATCGAAAAAAAATGATTTTGACCTCGGCGATTTATATAAACGTTTCGCAAAGTGTATTCCGTCAAAAAAAAAATTAGACACTTATGTTACTGGTAATCCCGATTTTAATTTAAATCAAATTGAAATCGTATATTATTATAACATTACCCTCTTTTAAAGTTAGAAGGGTTAAGTTCAATTTACATCTGACATTTATTGTGTAAATTTCTAGTAATATTTGTAATAAATATAGCTAATCCAAATATTAGGTGATTTTATTTAAAATTCAAAATATTAAGTTACACATATCAAGATTAAACATGTTTATAAACACTGAATAGATACCACTAACAATTAACTTTTAACATGTTTTTTAGTTTATTGAAATTGTTATAAATTTTATATACAAGTATTTGTTATGAAATCCTAAAAAAAATATATTATATACTGATATTCTAATGCCCGATTTCTTCACTTTGTTTTCACCGAAAACACTGTTTTCACAATCAGTGAAAACAGTGTTTTATAATTTTGAAATTTTTGTCAATTCTTCACGCTGTTCAACAGTGTTTTCGGAAAACAAAGTTGCGAAAATGTTGTCGTTCAGAAAACAAGTCGTGGCTTGTATTCACGGCCGAAAACACTGTTTTTTTAGCTACATTTTTATTCAAATGATTTCTTCACATATATTTTTGAACAATATGTTGACCAAATTATTTGATGGGTCTTTTTGTTCATTGGGATCACGTGGATTTCTCCTAAAGATTTTGAAAAATAAATACACGTTTAGGACAGTAAATAAAATAGCAAAAGAAGTGAAAAAAATAATAAAAATACTAAATTCATATAATTAAACAACATCTTCTCTATGTCTGCACATAGTCTAGATTCTAAACCCTTTCTAAACGCAAGATCTTGCTGATGTTGTTGTCGTCCATTTAAAGTTCGCTGTCTATTTCTTCTATGATCGTGACAATGACATTGTTCCATTCTTCATTAATTTGTGGTGCCTTGACGATATTCAGATTCAATGACTTCTCTCTCGAACGGACTTTGGTGTCCTATATGTACTATTCCTGAGGTTGCCTGCGTACTTGATGTTTACTGCGTGTTGGGTGTTACTGGCGACGGGGAAGGAATATAAGTGAGTATTGCATTCATAATTATTAATCAAAACATAAAATAATA
>JAAAKO020049518.1:0-11259 GCA_010015015.2 Bolitophila cinerea
AATAATTATGCATATAGATGGAATTATAAATAAATATACAATACAAAATTAAATAGGTGCATTCAAAACACCATGCCCATTCATGGTAATATTTAACGACGCTACTGGTAAAAGCAACTGTCACATTGTGAACAAAATCTTACAGTTTTTTATGAAAGTTCCGCCTCCATACTATTTACTCCGTGATCAGTTTATAGATATTTTAAATAAAATTCGATACCAAACACCAATATTAAAAATTATGGAACCTTTTAAAATGTAGTTTTTTTAACAATTCCTCTTTTAAGGGTGATTTAATAGAATTTCTAGAAGTCCTAGTTTTCCTATAAATAAAATTTTGATATTTGGTGTTTGGGGTACCATTTCTCCTCCCTACACCTCATGGGTGCACTTTAGTCCCAAGGCTAATCATATATTTAAAGAAAGATTTTAAAAAGATACTGCCCATATAAAAGATTATATTGCAACACTGCCATCTACATGCTCAACGTACAATCAATTAAAATTTAATTGGTGCAACCCGGCATCAAATAAGCACATGTTTGTTTTGTACACACACACATTTGTTTGACGTAAGCTGTCATCAGAAATTCTGTCATTTTAAAAATGTCAATAGTCTCGATACACACGTGTGTTGTATCTATCCCGTGCAAAGATGCGTTTTTATTAAAATAATATCAAATAATTTCCTATCTTTTCGTGTAAAAACAGCCCAAGCATGAAGAACAAACCAGAAAAACATAAGGAAGACAATGTGTTCAAGGTTCGTGTATACTAAATGCTGTTTGTGTTGTGAACATCGTATTTAACCTTAAAAAAACTGACCGCTATGCAATTTTCTATCCCCGCAACAGTTCAAGACGTTCTCGGACCGGATCACTCAGATTGACATCCGCAAAACGGCCCTGTATCACATCCAGCATGCCAACGAAGATGTTCCCGAAGAAGAAGAGACGCATTTCCATCAAGCCTACGGCAAGTGGATAGTACTGAATCTGACCGATGAGTACAATCAGTTCCAGCGACAGATACGAAGCATCGTCACGTTGCCACAGTTGATTCATAAGAAGGACTTTGTGGTGGATCTGCTACTGAAATCGCTGGAGCGCGGCACACCGTTGGGACTGCAACCGCTGCTAGAGTGAGTTTTTTGTGTAACAGATAATTTAGAATTCTAAAATGAAAATTTCGTGTTTTAGGTTTGTAGTGGTGCTCGCCAAAGACCTGCGCGAAGAATTCTATCCGTACTTTCCAGCTTTTCTGGAACGTCTAATTCTGCTACTAAAAACCAGAGATGCTGATCAACTAGAATGGACGCTCGTCTGCCTGGCCTATCTGTTCAAAACGTTAAAACCGTTTCTAAAGAAAGACATCACCGTTGTATTCAACTCAATCCTGCCCTTGCTGAACAAACGCAATCCAGAGCACGTCACAAACTTCGCTGCCGAATGCTTTTCGTTCGTGGCACGTGACATCAAGGACAAGGACAAATTCCTGGCACTCGTGCTGAACGGACTGAAACGACACAACAATGGCATCGCGGGCTGCGGACGCCTGCTCTTCGAAATCGTGCGTGGTGTTAACATGCATTTGCACAGCTGTGCCGAGAATTTTCTGGATACTATTCTGGGTGCCCTCCAGACACAGTCCTACGATCAAGAAGTTCTCTTCGAGGTGCTCACCGAATGCGTTTCGCATTTGCTGCAGAACACACTGCCCGGGAATATGCAGGTGTTCTGGGAGGTGTGTCATCGTACACTGGCGGTGTTCCTTCAGAGTGCCGTCGAGAATGACGGTGCCATCAAGAAGCTACTCATCGTTATGGGCCAGGGTATCGAGTATCGCGGAGGAAAGTATCTGAGTGACTCTGCACCGATGATAACATCGTTAATTCGCGTTGTGGACGCTGAAATCAGCGAGGACACCATGATGATTGTGTCACAGATCATTGCAGCCGTTTTGCTATCACCAAATCTGATTATAACCCAGCTGGACGCAAGCAGGTTGTCTAAGAAAATTCTGAATGTTCCGTGTAAGGATGTGTTTGAGGCTTTCGTCTGGAATGTTGTCAAGTTTTCTCAATTCGAGATATTGGTTCTGCCAGAGTTCCTGCGATATTTCGAAGGTAACTGCGAAGACATTGGCGTTCTTGAGCTGTTGTCTAAAATTGTGCTAGAGAAATCACCGCTGTGTCGAGATGGTATTAACCTTTCCACATGGAAACCATTCCCACTGAGGCTCAAGAGTGCTGCCACAATACAGAGCCTCGAAAATAGAATTCTGAATATCGACTTGGAAGCACCGGAAACGTTTTTGATGGGTTGCGTTGTGTTTCCTCATATTGTCGGTGGAAATTCTTGCAAAATTCAAGCTAAACTGGAGCAAGTCCTAAATGATTTGTGTGCTAAGCTTGTGCTAGACGGTGAGACGTTGGCAGGCAAAGAAAGTGCACAGTATCTTGTGAATAAGAAACTTTTCTTTGTGTTGGCCACCCTGTTGGAGACCATCGTACATTTAGAAAAATCTGACATCATTAATATCGATAAGATTCTTGATACAATTCTACCATACTGTGGAGATCATCAGTACGGTCCAGCTCTACGTGTTCTCGATTTGGTGCTGGCCACGCAAGACGTAGCAACGCTGAAGATGTCACAATTTGAACGTATACACGATAAACTCTCGACGAATCTGTCTTCCCAATTCCATGACGTTCGACTGGTAACCGCTCATGTGCTGATGTACTTTGGCAAACTTCCCGAACTGAAGCAGCCCGATTTATCCATCTACGAGATTTTCTACTATGTGGAAAATATTGTACCAACAGTGCAGACGTACCGTGATCAATTGTTGTACCTGCAGAAGCTGGCCGCAGACATGCAATTATTCGCTGGCATTCGGGAGCTGCGTTGTGGCCTGGATCCACTGAGGTGAGAAAAATACTAATTATATAATCTAAATAAATTAATTCTAGTATTTCTGTAGATATCTCTTGGGTGTTCTGTACATGAATTTCAATCTACTCTGGAAACCAGTCGCTACACTCATCACGTCTTACTCAGCTGAGCTACCCGTCAACGAGTTCTGGCAGATATTCAAAGACAAGCTTGAAAACGTTGTGCACACCATTCGTACGGTTTCCGCAGAGGTTCCACTCTGCGATGGCTTCGAAACAACGAACAATTTTCTGCTCGATCAGTTTGTCGCATTTTGGCAGTCTACGGATCGTCCGGACTATCTAAACTATCGAATCCTGATGTGGAGAATGATTCCACACTTTGGCAACATAAGCGAGGTAAAGAATCGTGATATTGTTACATTGTTGCTGGACTTTATCGAAGTGGAGTACAAGCGGAGTCACGAAAATGATTCATTGTCATGGAATGTTGGTGAAAAAGGCACCTTGGTTGTTTCGGAAGAGAAAGAGTCCACCGAAGACGATACAATGGAGGTAGACGTAGAGGCAGAGCTCATAAAGCAAGAGAAACTCTCGGAACCGCTTAAGGCAACACAGCGCACGTTGATTTCAATAATTCAAGTATTTGTGGGTCTAGCCAATCCTAAACAGATTCACCGACAGCCCGAAGTGTACGCTCTATTCCTGGAACTCATGTGTCACCGTAATCCACACATTCAGAAGTTGTCGCTGGACTGCATTATGACGTACAAGCACAAATACCTGGTGCCGTATCGGGAACACCTGTACGGTATCATTGACGAGCAGAAATTTAAGGAAGCCATCACTGCGTTTAAGATTGATGCCGAGTCTAAGATTGTGCAGCCCGAACATCGTGAGGAGATGATGCCAATTCTTATGCGTATTTTGTACAGTAAAATGGTAGCAAAACAGCAAAAAGGCAGTGGGCAGATGCGAAAGAATCTAGTAATGCGCTTTTTGGGTGGATGCAAAGAGGAAGAAGTCACAATTTTGCTAAAGATGGCTTTCCATGTGTACGATGTGTACTTTAAGGAAGACCCACTAGAAATGTGTGAATCAATTATATCGAGTGTGAGCCTAGAACACGTTCTGTCACCGAAGAAACTGCAGAGCTCTCTTAATTTAATCGAAATCATTCGTGAACAGTTTGGTGGTCTAATGGGCAACACGTTCCTGAAACAACTGCTGAACGTTTTATTCTCGGTGGGCTCAATCATCACCGGAGTACTGAATCAAGTGGATCGCGTCAATTCCGGCTCTGCCAAAATGTTCCGTGCCCTACGTGGATCATGCATTCAGAGTCTGGCAAACTTCTTCAATCACTTTGATACCTATCCATGGAAGGCGAATGAGATCGAGAGTATTTTTGTGAATTTCGTGAACCCGCTGCTGCCGACACTTCCGAGTGACGGTGTGTACAGTGCGACTCCTTTGCTTAAGCTTTTCTCAGTGTTTGGAAAGAATCCAAGATACTTTGTACTGTTGAGCAAATTACCGGCGGCCGGTGTGACTGAAGACGAGACACCACTGCGCTACATGATGGATTTGCTGTTACACGTACGCACAAAACCATTGGTTTGCCTGGCTGTGATGGAGGTAATACAGAGTTTGCTGACACTTAGCGAACAACCAGACGAAAACGGTGAGTTGCCGGAACCGATCGTTCCATTGAACTGTCGAGTACCTGAGCAGCTAAACATGAAAGTAAATCAGTTGCCCATTAACTTTGGCAGTGCCATGCTGATACCGTACATGCCACGCATTCTGGAGAAATTCCAGATCAATCTAAAAAAACGTCGTGGTCTAACCAAGCGAGATCTGTTGATTCTGTCTAGATGCACTGAGCTTATAACGGATCCGGATACATGCAGTACATTGCTAACGGTAGTGTTGCCGATTCTGGTGCGAAAGTCTCATTCAAATGCCGGCGAGGATGCCTTGTCGCAGATGGTTACCACCGTCACAAATCTCTTTCAACGTATTCGAAATCCTGAGGAACATATTCGTAATATTGCACCGATGTTTGAGCAAATCACTGCCGTGGGTCCACGCAAACTGCTGTGCGATCTTATTCAAACAATTAGTCGACGATGTGGACCCGATCGTGAGGATCTTCAGGTGTTGGCAGACATTACAAAAGAGATGAACTCCTGGGATCGTCGATGGGTGGAACAACCAGACTACGAACGACGCCTGACCGCCTACAAACGTGTCGGTGAACTTTTGGCTGCCGGTAAACTGGATCTTAATCTAGGCCTTTTGGTTATCTATCATTCGTTCTACTTTATCAAACACGACAAGGACATGGCAATGCGAGACAGTGCGTGTTATCACCTGAAAACACTGGTGCCGGCATTGGCTAGACAGTACGCAAAGAGTCCACAGGACTTGGAGTATCTAATCGGAAACGTTGTGTTAAATTTAATTAGACGCACGTTGGGCGATAAAAATGATAACGTTCGCAATGAAGGAATTCTGTTGTTGGGTGAGATGGCCCGCGAATGCCCGGAAGCGCATCCGGTGCTGCAGGATCTGGCGTTGTTGACCGACAAACAAGATCGTGAGGTGGACTTCTTCGATAACATTACGCATTTGCAGGCTCATCGACACGGAAAGGCACTGAATCGATTCTGTGCTGTTGCAAAAACGTTTGAGAAACTTCCGACCTCGCGAACACTGACACAGTTTATCCTACCGTTGGCCACTTTGTACCTGTTGGCTGATAAGCATGCCCTCAAGCACGGTGTAGTCACGTCGGCCATCGAAACCGTCGGTGTTGTGTGTCGCCTGTTGCCTTGGCATCACTACGAGTCAATCTTAAAGTATTATCTAAAAAAGATGCGATTTAATGTTGAGTACCAGAAACAACTGGTGCGTTTGGTGATGACGATTCTGGATTCATTCCACTACGATTTGTCACGCGCAAAGGTGGCACCACAAGAGTTGGCCAAGAAGTTTGAAGCAGCCGCAAAACAGGCTGAGGCCGAGGCAAAGGCTGCAGAGGAAGCAGCAGCAGCAATTGAAAACACAAAACCATCAGTGGAGGTTGCGGCTGCAGAGGAAGATGATGAAGAAATCGTTTTGAAAGACGGTGAACTAGACGAAGACGAACTGGTCGATGATCTAGAGAATGCAAAAGAAGATGAAAGTGGTGATGAAGATGATGATGACGGTGGGGACGTGGATATGGAACCGGTGCCGGTGAAGAAAGTTAAGGTGTGCGTGTTTGATGTAGCCACCGTGCTTACGCACAAGGCTGCCAAACGTTTGGTGCACACAATCGCAACGGGCCTTATTCCGCAGTTGAACAACTCAATCACGGTCATCAGTACGTACGAAAGCTTCCACAAGCTGAACAAAAAGAAGCGTCGCTCGGAACGCGAAGAAGAGGAAATCCTGCGAGTACCGATTGCATTGGCTATGGTAAAATTGCTTCAGAAGCTGCCCGAAGGAATGCTAAGTAAGTGTTTTTTTTTAAATTAACTATAAATATAATTTCTAAATTCATTTAATAGTGTTAAAATCTGTCTGAATTTTAGTTAAGGTCTTTCAAGGTCTAAATCATAAAAATAAATATTTTTCTGGATTTCTTGAGGTTATTAAATAATTAAATTAAAAAATACTATCAGCAAATATAAAATGAAAATGAAAAAACGTTACATAAATTCTAAATGAGCTGTAAAATAGGCAGAACAGAAATACTGAAATATATAAGTATGAAAATAATAGGACCAAAAATGTGCCTTTTATGTTATCCTTCGATCCTATATACTTAATATACAAAAACCGCTGGCTTGGCATATCCGAGATAGATATGTAGAATCAGAAATTTTATATTGAATTAAATATACCAGACAATTCGAATTGAATACATTTTGGTAGATATGTTTAAATTAATATAAATTTACTCTCAAAAATACAATAGATTAAATTTGGATTTTTCATTATGGATTTCTTTAATCTCGGAATTGTTGAGTTGTCTTCTGTTCGTGTAATTGATGACCATTAGATGCATACCTTTTTAAGTACCCCGATATTAAAACTAATTAATAAGTCAATAGACCTCTACAACTATATTCAAAAACTCGAATAAATCTAATTTGTATTCATTTTATTTCTAGGCCACACAATTCCCGGAATATTCACAAAGGTATGTATGTTCCTTAGGTCTCCGCTGCGATCCGTGCGCATGGTTACTCGGGATATCCTCAAGAGCATCATGTTAACCGTTGGCACTGCCTACCTGGAGATCTTGCTAAACCAGATGACATCGCTGCTAACGCGTGGCTTCCAAGTACACGTGCTCACCGTGACCGTATACAGTATCCTGGACGCTCTCAAGCAAACGTTCAAGGCTGGTGACATCGATAAGGTCATGCAAAACATCCTGGGCGTTGTTTTAGAGGATATCTTCGGAAAAACTGCCGAAGAGAAAGCTATCAAGAAAATCGGCATAAATACGCCTGAGGCAAAGCCAAGCAACAAGAGTTATCTATCGCTGCACATTGTAGCAATAAACATTACTGAATCCTGTATGCTGGATCTGCTGATACCGTTCAAAGACTATCTGGCCAAATCTCAGTCGAAAAACGTTGTGACCAAGGTGCAAGAGTGCTTCCAGAAGATTGTGATGGGTATGATTCTAAACAAGCACATCTCAATTGAATCACTGTTGATGTTCATCTATGGTACCTCATCGGAAAGTATACCAGATCTGTTGCCGGGCACTCCAAGACCAGTGCTAACCGAATCACAGAAGGAGAAAATCAAGCGTGCACGACCAGACTGTTTTCTGATTGCAGAAGAGCCACGCGGACGAACCGGCGCCATTAAAAAGGTAGTCAAGACAAACGTAAAAGCCAATGCCCACGTAATGGTTGAGTTTGGTTTAGAGATGTTACACATTGTCCTTAAGCGAGGCAAACTATTAAAGATCGACTACCAACCATTCATCGAACCAATTGTACCGGTTCTTCTTGACTCCCTGAAAAGTGCTCACATTCGAGTCACCACGTACGCACTCAAGTGTCTCGCCTCTATCTGGAACCGTGAAATGACATCTTCCAAACTTGAAGAACTCGTTCCGCTCATTGTTCCACAAATATTCCAAATTCTGCACAAGTACGCAACGGCTGGCATGACAACGTCAAACGATAATTTCGGTCTGGTCAAGAATGCTTTTAAATCAATGGTGTCTCTGTTGCGTTGCGTCAGCTACTTTACAATCTCCTCGGATCAGCTCAAAACATTGCTGATGTACGTCGAACAGAATCTGCACGACTCGCACAAACAAACAATTGCGTTCTCTCTGCTGAAGGTTATCGTTGGCAAGAAGCTATTGGTGGCCGAGATGCATGATGTCATGCGCAAGATCAGTGAACTCGCCATTGTGTCGGACTCAAGTGTTGCTCGCCAGGACGCCAAGAACATTATGGTGAACTATTTAATGGAATACCCATTGGGCAAAAAAATCGATGGATTCTTAAAGTTTTTCATCTCTAATTTGAGTTACGAAGTTATTTCCGGACGAGAGTCTGCCATTCAAATCATCCATGCTATCGTAAAGCGTTTCCCACAGGACGTGCTAAACGACAAAGGTGGATTTTTGTTCTTGTCACTGGGTGCTCGTTTAGTAAACGATGATGCTGCAGACTGTCGCAAACAAGTAGCCGATTGCATCGAGAGTTTAATCATTAAACTCGACGCAAGCAACCGAAATCAGTTGTTTGAGATTGTGCTAGTGTTGCTGGCCGACACAAAATGCAGCCATCGCGAAATGGCAGCTCTGCTATGCACACGATTCATAGCCGCCGAAAAGCATAGGTTTGCCGAGAGGATTGAGAAGATTCTGCCGTTGTTAATCTCCACATTATCTATGACAAATTTCTCTGGACCCGGACAATTTGTTCGCCTAGCCGGACAGCATAACGACGGTGATTCGGATGAAGACGAGGACATGGACGATTCAGCAGCTGTTGCACAAATCAAAAAAGACCAGAAACAACGAGCAAAGGACCATCAATTGATTCAAGTCACCAACACATTGCTGAAAATATTCGAAACGTATCCAACGGCTATTGCTAATTTTAATCAATACACCGATGAGCTTGCTTACGAAGCACAAAAACTATTAGCCTACGAACATGTATGGGTACGCCAGAATGCAGCCAAGGCACTGGATATCATTCTCAGTCGAATCGATGTAGTTCTGATACAGAACATTCTGATTAATGGACACACGGACGGACAGACCACCGAAACTGATTTCTTGTACTCGAATCCTCGAACGGAAATTAAATCATTGTGTCTGGATCTGTGTGCCCAACTTATTCCTGAAGAAACTGATGCTGAAATGGCCGATCAGGTTGTCAAGAATCTACTGTACATTGCAAACATGATTAAGGACGTATCACTGGAGAAGCAGGCTGAGGAAGACGAGAAAGTAATAAACCTGAACTGGTTGATTAGAAGAATGCGATACGTGGTACATGCTGAAGTGGCCAAAGCTCCACATAGCATAAAACTGGTACGTTGCTTAAAACATAATATGGAAAATATTTTTCAATTGTATCTTCTAATTTTACGCTCGCTTATTTTAGAGAACCGCCGTCTTCCATTGGATCGAAGGACTCGCAGAGCTCTTGTCTACGGAAACAATTACGCAGCTCGCTCAGACCCTTCTCGCGCCCGTTGTACGTGAAATGTCCGAAGAGGACAAGAACGTAGACGCAAAACTGCGACAGCTTGCCCTCAAAGTTGGCAATACTATACGCAATAAGCTCGGCGAGGACACGTACAATATGCTGCGTTCCCAGCTGCAAACCAAACTGATGGTTAAACGTGCCGAACGCAAGAAGGTCATTGCTCAGACTAAGGTCAACGATCCGGTGCGAGCTGCTATGCGCAAACAGGGCGAGAAGGATCGCAAGAAGGTGGCCAAGAAACGCAAAATGGACGTTCTCAAGGGCCGTGCCGTGCCCAAGAAAAAGAAGGTCCGGCGCACCGAAGACGACGATATATTCTAGATTTAAAATGTGCATATTTTTGCATTTTACACGATTTTTTATTTTCGGTTTGTTATTCATTATTTTGTAAATAAATGAATATTATATAAAATAAATATTTCATTTTAATTAAAATACCTTGAGCAGTGGCACGAGAAATGTGAGAAATGTGCTTTTAACTAAATAATTAGAATAACCGAATATACATTTGTCCCTAAGGTCAGAACTTACTACCGCAGGCTTGAATAAGCTTTGGGTATCTTGTTTGTTTTCTTTATTTCTGTGACATTTCTCGAAATGGTTTTCAAGCAGCAGAGATGCTCAAAAGGCCCTCGATTGGACTCGTTAGGTGTTTTAGCGATTTAAAGCATTGTATTAGTGCCGAATATGCTTTTGTCCGATTAAACTTTATTAGTTTTTGTTCCCAATAATAAGTTATATGATGTTATTATGGATAGGCAAAAAATATTTCTGAACAAAGCATATCAAATCTAAAGCTAACCAAAATGAATCAATAATATTTCCAAATATTATTACAAGAAAGCCATCATTACAAATAGAAAAGGTTTGCAGTGAGCCACTTCACCGCAATCTGTTTAAACCTTATAAAATGACTGATTTTCTGACACCAATGGTTCAAAAATCAAATTTCAAACGGCATCAAAATATCGTTGGTATTTTTAAGCCATCTATCGCAAATAATAACATTAATAGACAGTTAAAAGTTTTTGTTAAATTTTGTGGAATTATCATTCGATATTGCTCAAAATGTTTTAAAGAAGAATAATAAATAAATTAATTAAAAATCTGCAAGAATTTTCGCTCATCGTTAATACCGACTTAAGATCTTTTGGTCTATAAACCGTTTCGAGGGCAATTTTTGCTGGTTAGGATTTTTTATATCTTAAACCGAGTGACACCCTAATGATTGCTTACTTTTATTTAAGCATATAACACATAACTAATACGACCAAATTTTTCCAAAATTGAACTTCTAGAAGTCCTTTTTGTAACAAATTTTCCTAACAGAGAAGATTGGAAGAGCAACGTAGCACTCCCATGTATTAAAAGTGAAGTAGCTATCTAACAGATGGATCCAAAGTGGATTCTAGAGCCGGAGCCGGTGTATTTTGTACACAACCCGCTATTAGTATAGCAACCCCTCTGGATAAATTTGCGTCTGCTCACAGTGGACCAAAAACAACACGACGTGTCGATGATTCTGAGAGCTGTTTGGAGTTGTTCAACCGGAATAAAAAGGATTTTTTGCGCCGGTATGTGACAATGGATGAAACATGGATCCACCACCACACTCCA
>JAAAKO020049529.1:0-11259 GCA_010015015.2 Bolitophila cinerea
ATTTCCTGCTATGTCTTTGTGAGCCGGAACCCAATAGAGCTCAACAGTGTTTGACTCTGCAAGTTTCGTTAGGGATTGGAGTCGTACTGGAGTCGGGCAGATTAAATGTTTTCTCCATTTCCAGCTTACCGAAAAATACGCCTGCTTTTACACATTTTTGATCCATCTGTACAAACGTATATAGCTTCCGTGGAGTTTTCTCCGCATGTCCAGTAACTCCTTTCCGGTATAACGACTTTAAAGTTATTTTTAAACTTTCTTGTAGGGATAATGTAGTCGGTCTGGATTTCTTTGTTCTATGTCCGTATGGCCGTGTTTCGAAACATCCGTTAGAAAGGCTATACCATTTCCACTATTTGGAGTTTTGTACCTTGTATATCTTCGGTGGGTCGAATGATGGGATTTTGTATTTTTTCGTGAACAGGACAATTTCAGTTTTGGAGTGGTTAACAACTTCTAGGCCTTTTTGTACTTCCACATCATTTTTAGAGCTTTAGTGATGTTATCAATCAATTCCAGAGGCGAGTATCACTATATCGTCGGCGTAGGCTACGGCCTGAATGCCTGTATATATGGTAATTGAATGAGAATCTCATCCACCACCAGAAACCATAACAGTGGAGAGTGCTAAGGGGTCCTGCTTGTTGTAGTTAGAGCAAGAAATATTCCATTTGGTCCAAGGGATTTGTATGGTTCAAAAAATGTTATCGCCCACTTAACTTTAGCCACTGTTACCACTTTTGCGTTGAGTGAGTTGCCCTTTTCGGTGTTAGGAAAATGTGTATCAAGCATAAGAGTTAGAATTTCCGTTCCATCCTCTGTCCACTTGCCATCACTTTTTTGGATCTGTGATGGTACCTCTTTAGTTTTCGACAGTATAGGTTTTAGTCTTGCAGTCTCATTTGAATTTTCAATATTATTACAGAAGGATCGCCATGAGTTTCTTACTGCCCTTTTCTGTTTTCTTTTGAAATTTCTGAGACTGTTTTGTATACTTCATATTTATTTGCATCCCGATTTTGTTTCCAGACTGCAAAAAGCTTTTTAAATTGTTGCTGTTTCTTTCGAGGTCTTGAAAAAGGACAACCTTTTTTTAAAAACGTTTGTCATCCAGTGTTTCAAGTTCCTTAACCGTTTTTAGTTTTAATCCTAACGGTGGCGGTTTTATACTCGCGCAAGGCACAAAATTGTAATTCGATTCGCTATTTTCAACTTGTTTACCTTTTATATATCACTAAATTAAAGTTAACAAATAATACAGGTGGCATAATTATATTATTATTATTTTTTAATTTGAATTACAGTATAATTATAAATATTTGAAGCGTGAACTTGTAATCTTTTGTAAACACATGTCCGTTGAGCGAAGAACTATATCGACAAGATATTGTCAATGTTGGTGTCGGTAATAAAGTACTGCAAAACTTTGGGTAATTTTTGGGAGTAAAAAACTCATGCCAAAAAAAAATATTGTGACCTCACGGAGTAAATAGTATACTATTTACTCCGTGTGTGACCTAAATATATTTTGTTTTTTTACTATTATTATTTCTTGTTTACCACGATAAAAATATGGTTACCAAGAAAATATACGCATGTTAGAGAATATTTTTAATTTGTTTTGATGACTTTTTTGTAAATATTTGAGTACATTTGTTTGACCGCAAGTTTTGTTTGTAACATTTAATATATATTTTGAATAACATGAGTCAAACGAGACTGTCACTTATAAATGAAAATTATTTTAGTGTACAGGTATTTCATCCGATTTTTAGTACATAATTCGCAAACGTCTCATAGAGGTATTTCATATTTTTTTTAGTACACAATGCGTACACGGCTCATTCGCACACTAATGCAATATTCTGACAGTTCGATAATTTGTTAGGTTATGGCTCGCAGGTTTTTTAAGCAAAATTCAAGACATCATGACGTTGAACTGTCAGCTGCGCGGTAGTGTTAGTGAGTTAAATACATCTATATTTAATAAATTTTACTAGCGGTTCTGCCATACACTTATGCAATAAACATAACATCCGAAAGTATTTTAGTTATTTTTGTCTTAAACAGATGGATGTTAACCGCGCATATTCACAGCAAATAGTAAATATATCTTGAAAAAAATCAAAAAAAAATTACACTTATCTATGTAACACATATATTTGCTTTTGTAACGTCTTCAAATTATTAAAATACGTGTTAAATATCTCAAATCAAATTCAGTATTTCGATATTTCATATTCTGTGTCTAGATCGCATTTTATTAATCAATTTTTGACATTTTTCATACAAATATGTATAAAAAATATACGATAATGCAGATAACAACATCGCTTACCCAAAGTTGCAGAGCCCATATCGACACTTGTTATGCGTGCGCCATATGTCATCCACTGAACTCCAATTTTCGGCCAATCGTCTGTTTCGTTGTGTGTGCAGTGTGCACACAATCGCATAATTCTGTGTATATACACATGCTTCGCATATTATCTGTATGAGTGTGTGTACTTTTTGCACAGATTTACACACACACATTTGCAAAACACACACACACACATACATATATAATACTACGCTATTTTTATTTAGTGAAGCTCCGCCATTTTCTGTGCGACAATTTTACAAAGTGCAAAGAGAAAAAATGTTAGCCAATGTATTTTAACCGTACACTGGTCCCAAACTGTGCCGTTGATTGTGAATAATAATAAATAAGTTTGTCAAGTATAAAAGCGACCGGCCATATTGTGCATCGTGTGTTTATGAAGGAATTCAGTAATTGTTGTCTGCATTTTATTTGACATGGCCGGTAAGTTGTGTGTGTGTTTTCGAGTGCCAATTTTATTTTTGTAATATCAATAGTGCTGCGGGGTGCCAGTGAGTCCTGTGCCGGACGGATGAACTTATTAGGCGGGGGCTGTCCACCACAAATGTCTTTTATTTTCTCTCAAATCGACAGATCGTCTGGAATCATTTGACACGGATAATTTGCGTATCATTGCATCGGTGGTTGGCCTTTTGCATTTTGGTCTTGTGATTTCTTATATACGCACGGGGCCCATCGTGCAGCAGCGCCAGTCCCTGAGACAACACATGCAACTGACCCAGTTGGGCGCGTCACACACACACGGTTGTCGTTTCTATATATCTTGCTCCTCTTGTGAAAAGACTCCACCGTTGCCTCGATCTCGTTGTTCGTGTTCATGTGAAATATCAGTCGCGTGCGCGCCTTGCACGATCGTTTCTGCAAAACATGGCCCAAATTTGTGTAAGACGCACACACACACAAAAAAATAAATGCTTGCCTGAAAGGGCCTTGCGAGCGCTTTACTTTCTAAAAGAAAAAACAGGTATTTTTTCGGACCGTTGCCTTTTGAACGCGGTTACGCTGCATCCGTCATTGTCGTCGACCCCCACTGATCCATACAAATGCAGAAGAAAATTTAAAATTCTTCTGAAAAGTCGTGCAAAGTGGTTGCATATTTTTCACACGAAACCGTGTCTCTGCGAGAGTGTGTGTATGTGTGCTATAGCGCGCGGATAGTGTCTGTGTATGCGTATGTTACATACGTATTTGCGGTTTAGGAAAAGTCAGATTTTAGGGGATACGCGGTTAACGAGTAGAGTCGATGTTTTATTTTTAGATTTTTTTAATTTAACTGTTGTTTACGACCTTTACAAATTAATTGTTTTTATTGATTTAACATACAATAGCGGTACACGCAAACTGCATTAAAAGCATTATTTAATGTATGTTTTCCATTGATACAATCTTAAGCTTTTTAAAGTACATGATTTCGATTCATGAGATTATCTTGAGTCAGTGGCACCAGCAGCTACTGCCTAACTTTTATCTCCTACATAGAAATAGGACTTTATTTGTGTTATCACGTAACAGATAAGAAATTTGAGCACAGAGTACGTATTTACAGGCATATATAATATTATTAATTTGCTCTCTGTGTTGAAGACATGTTAGCTTGTGTGTTGTTTTGCTGGAGCTCACTTATGAGATAAGATGTTGGATGTTGCCCGTTCATAATATTTTAACTGTGTGACGTCAAAATCGCGTATGGATTATTTGATAATTGTTTGGCTTTCAATTAAGGTAATGCGGCTAGTTGAATATGTAAACAAAACCACTACATAGGAAAAAATCTATAGATTCTAACGCCTTCGTCTAGCAAACAAGTGATCATGCTTAACGAGCTTCAATTATCGATTTAAATAAAGTTTTCGAACTTGACTGATTGTTAAATCAATAAAAGCTCGAAACGCTTTGCAGGTCACATGTGTAAACATGCAGGTTGCCACACGCAAATATACATACACATATAAATCGCATATATATATATATATATGTATAATTATTTTATACACACACTCATAAATAAACTGACACACTCTCGTTTATGCAGCAGAAAACATGGCTCTCGCTGCAAACCGTCTAATTTGCAACAACAAACTCTACTTTTCTATATCGTCTTGCCGACGACGACGACGACGAAGTCTCGCGTTGATCGATTTTGTTATGTTGTTTGTGTTGCGAGCATACAAGCTAACTTCCAAACATCCAAAAAACAAAAACAACAAACGCCTTTATCCTAATGATCGCGCCACAAAGCGCAGCGCCAGCGACACGGCCGGCTGTCGAAGGTCAACGCCGCAAAAATGTATTTTTATCCAAATGCGCAAGCCCGCCGCTCTCGATTTGTGAGTGTATTTGTGTGCCACAGTGTGTGCTTGTGTATGTGTGTCTGTGATTGCTAATTCACAACTGTGGTTTTAGGTTATGGCTAACTGGTTTTGATTTAACTCAGTTTATCTTGCGTTTTGTTTACGTTTTTGTGTTGAACGCGAGTCTTCTCTTGAGAATTATTCGTGTTTGAGAAACACACACTTTTATTGACGTTAATTACGTACACGCGCGTTTGTGCAATTATTATAAATTATACAATAACAAGATACTTACACTTTTATGTGAAGCAAACTCTAAATATAATGATAATAATATTTACAGGTAATGGCGATAAATCTTGGTGCTTTTCCCAGATAAAGGGTGCTTTGGACGATGATGTTACCGATGCCGATATCATCTCGTGTGTCGAGTTCAATCACGATGGGGAACTCCTGGCCACCGGTGACAAAGGCGGTCGAGTCGTAATATTTCAGGTAATTATTGAATAAAATTCACTTACAACCCCATTCTAATCTTACCTTTTGAATTCGGTTTTTACATTATTTTTTGCAGAGAGATGCTGCCTCAAAGACATCAATACCCAAGCGTGGCGAATACAATGTCTATTCCACATTTCAATCGCACGAGCCAGAGTTTGATTATCTCAAGTCGCTGGAGATCGAAGAGAAAATCAACAAGATCCGGTGGCTGAAACGAAAGAATCAGGCACATTTTTTGTTGTCCACAAACGATAAGACTATAAAACTGTGGAAGGTGTCCGAGCGCGACAAACGCGTCGAGGGCTACAATACGAAGGAGGAGAACGGCATTACCCGCGATCCGAACTTGATAACATCATTACGAGTGCCTGCAATAAAGCCGATGGATTTGATGGTGGAGGCGTCACCACGACGAATATTTGCGAACGCGCACACGTATCACATCAATTCGATCTCGGTGAATTCTGACCAGGAAACGTACCTGTCCGCCGACGATCTACGCATTAATCTATGGAATTTGGAGATCACCGATCAGAGTTTCAACATTGTTGACATCAAGCCGACCAACATGGAGGAACTGACAGAGGTGATCACGGCTGCCGAATTCCATCCGACCGAGTGTAATCTGTTTGTGTACTCGAGCAGCAAGGGCACGATTCGACTGTGCGACATGCGCTCGTCAGCGCTGTGCGATCGACACGCTAAGCAGTTTGAGGAGCCTGAGGATCCGACCAATCGGAGTTTCTTCAGTGAGATCATCAGTTCAATTAGTGATGTGAAGCTGAGCAACTCGGGCCGGTACATGATCTCGCGCGACTACCTGAGCATCAAGGTGTGGGACTTGCACATGGAGTCGACTCCGATCGAAACGTATCCAGTGAGTATAGTATATGGTGTTTTTGTTTTTTAAATTGTTTCATTTATGTGTTCAGGGTGTCCCAGGTGTAGGGATAGTAAAAACTTATAGCAGGCATCACAGTTTGACTTTGCTTAGAGAATTAATCACTTTTGTTGTGTGAAGTCTCTTACTTTTATTAAAATTCATCTCTAAAGTCTCTTTTCTCAATAAACCCAATTTTCTTTACAAAATACTGTCCAAGTATCATCTTGTATTGTAATATATAGATTAAATCCTCAATTTAATTATATGTTTAATTTTAAATTAAAACACATAATAAAATTTGGACTGATATTTAATTTATAAAATAATCCAGCTTAAAAATTATTGATTCTAATAAATATTAAATTTGTCCGATTAATCGTTTCTTGACTTAAAAGGTTTTGAAATCATTCTTAAGGTCACACATATTTCCTCGACTCAAATATTCATTACCTTTATTAGAAATTTAGTAAATTTTTGCTATTGCTATATTTCTTGTTACAGTCGATAACAATTGCAATTTGGTATTCAGATATACACATTTCTTGTTATTTATATGTAAAATCTTAACATGAAAATTAAGCTCTTGTTATAATTCATAACGATTACTAAATAACAATGTACTGAATTAGGCCGATGGTTCAGTAGACGACTTCAAAAGCTTCAACTGAGAAACTCGATAATAATTAAATTATTTTAAAAGAAATTAATGATATTAGGCCCTGTGCTGAGTATTCACTATCAAACTGCAAAAGCTATGTATTATGCGTAGTTTACGCTAGGATTTTTGGAATAAGAAGGAAATTGACAGCAATGACTTTTAACATATACATTCTGTGAAAGTTTGCCCTCCATGTAACTGTCTTGTTTTTAAACTATAACACCTTCCCTTATTTCGTGATAGGGAAAATCTTCCCTACATCTCTATATACATATTTTTAAATGTTTTTTTTTACCATTTATAATAAGTCATTGGTATTATGGTTTAAAATTAAATTAAATTAAAAAATAACATCTAAAAATGCACTGGATTTAGTCCTTCGCTGCTATTAGATCTTCTTTAAAAATAAAGTTTAAGATTTTGTTAGTTTTGACGAACTTCTAGTCAAACTGAATAAGTTAAAAATATAAGGAAAAATAAAATGATAATAATTAAATATTTATAAAAACCTCTAATTTTATTATATAAAAAATACAAAAAAGCTTAAAGGTTTTGCTCATCTCCTAGCTGTAATATTTCTCTGTATATAAAGTTAAAAATTGTTTATTTTTTCAACGATTATATAGTGTACGACAATATAGTGTCTACGGTTAAATGAAAATCTTTTAGTTTATAAGAGATTTTGACCATCTTTTACCTTGTTTACTACAAATAAGTAAACAGGGTCATTTCATTCACTGAAATGGTTCACTTATTATTGTCATTATTTTTGTTTGTCGATTAGAACTTGAAATTGGACTTAACTATATAACATTTCTTGAATGTCCAAGAATTCAAAAATGAAAGACTGTTGGTGGTCAAAGAAAAATGTTTTTTACTTTGTAGCAAAAATCAGTAATTTAAATAAATATAACCTGCCGCTTAAGTTGGACACCTTGTAGTATTTATTAATCTTAAAATTATTATAATAAGCCAAGAAACACATTTCATACAACCCAAAACCATTTTGCAGGTGCACGAATATTTGCGGTCGAAATTGTGTTCGCTGTACGAGAACGATTGCATTTTTGATAAATTCGAGTGCTGCTGGAATGGCAACGACACATCAATAATGACCGGCAGTTACAACAATTTCTTCCGTGTGTTCGACCGGAACTCGCCCAAGGAGCTGACGCTGGAGGCCTCCCGCGATATTATTAAGCCAAAAATGGTATTAAAACCTCGGAAGGTGTGCACCGGCGGCAAGCGAAAAAAAGATGAAATCAGCGTCGATTGCCTTGACTTCAACAAGAAAATCCTGCACACCGCCTGGCATCCATTAGAGAATATTATTGCTGTTGCAGCGACCAATAATCTGTTTATATTTCAGGATAAATTTTAGCCAACACTTTTCTGTTGTTATTATTTTTTTAATACTGATCATCATTTCTACTTATCATTACTTGCTATTTACATTACACACACACACAAACACATACACATACACACAAGCATTCACGTAAAATTTATACATCCACAAATAAACCAACATATACTATGAGAAAAAAGAATTCGTGGTTTCTCACACAAAGCACACACATACACACACAAGACACACTTGAAAGAAATGAAAATCAGTTAAGTATATATAGGCGGAAATATTGAATCAATTAATTTATAATTAACATTTGTTTTAAAGCTATATTTACTATATTGTAAAAGTTCTGAACCTCAGCAAAGCAAAAGCAATTATCAGGCATACAAACACACATACAAAAAAAATAAAACAACCACATACAAACAAACAAAAAAGAATATAATAATAAAACAATATGCTCGTTTTTCGCCAGTCCCTATTTTATTGTTGGCGTTGATTTAAATTGTACTCCTGCAAAATGTACATTGAGGTTCGTGTAAACAAGCACTCATATATACGATACATTTTCACAGACACACATATACATATATATTTTTTAATTTGTTTACTTATAACTTTTCGTTTATCGTCTTTGTCAAATGCAAAACGTATATATAATTTAATTACCTTTCATTTCCATAGTATATTTTTTCTATTCGATGCATGTTTTTTCTATACAGTGTGCATATGGGCTTCCGCGAGTTTTTCACATACACACACACCCATAAACATAAACAAATTAAGTTATATATATTTTCCATCTCGTGTATGTTTTTTTGATTTCATGTAATTTCTTGTAACCGACAATATATACATAGGCTACAAACGGCAATGGCGTGTATTGTAAATACATTGTTGTTAGGTAGACTAAACTACTACTACTACACTGTGCATTTACCAACAAACGATTGAGAACATTATTACAACAAAAGATTTTTGTAAACATTGAGAGAATAATTACTTAATTACACACTGATATATAAATATGATTATGATATAAACAAACGACATCAAAACAAAACAAGCAACAAAAAAACTATTAAAAAAATATGAAGAAATTTTTTACACCGATTTTGAGATCGTTTTTCTTTTTGTATCCGTTTTATTAATGTATTTACAATTTTTTGCGTTGCATTTTACTCATCGCTTTTTGTGCGGAAGCGTGCAGCGAGCCAGCGCATCACCTCTTGTGGCTACATATAAATGCACATATAGATTTTGTATGTCTGCGCGTATATTATAGTATCGTCGTCACAATTTGAAATTCCATATTATTACCATTACCATTATTCATTCCCACATTGCCATTCATCACCATTTTCATATTGGCTTTTAGACGTATTTTTGAACTTTTGCGAATAATCATAATGTCATCTCTCACACTTTCTGAGGCTTTGCACAATTTTTGCACTTACGACAACGATTGCGGCAGCTTGCGCGCCTTTTTTGAATTAGTTTATTTTTATACTAATGTTGTTATCGTGGCTGTTTGCTGCGCTGTTGTGTGTTATCGAATTCTTTAGTTTTCATACATGTACGAAACGAAATAATTATATAGTATGAATATATAAATATAAAAATATATATTATTATACAATCTGCTCTTGATTTACTCCCGCACTTAATCGATTCAACGATTTCTGTGATTAAAGCAAAACATATAGCATTATAAATACAAACAAAAACAAAAAAACAACAAACCGTGTAGATTTTAAGAGATCAGAATAAAATTAATTATTTGGTAAACAAAAACATAAAACGAACTTAACGAATGCCAGTTCCGTTTATTTGATGGTTTCAATATTTTTATGGGTCCTTAATCGCATATAGTTTTGTCATGGTATCTTTCATACAATTTGCAACGTGAGAGATGGGCACTGTTTTTATCGTTGATCACCATTTGTATTTTTGCTGTTCTGTGTAGAAAAAAATGCCTGGATCCATGAAAATAGGTAAGTGGTTTACTAAATATGAGCAGCTCCAAAGTAATAGAAAACAATCCTCAAATTTGAAACGCATTTTCTCTATCAAATAAAAAGTGATCTGACTCAACTTTTTAAAGCAAATTTAGGTATATTAAAAAAATCTCAAGATAGAGCATTTTATTATTTTCCAAACAAATATTTTCAATGACCTTATTTGTTTTTACATTTTTATTTTTATTTTTAATTTTTATTTTTAATTTTTATTTAGGTTTTTAGATTTTTTATTTACTGTGTATGATACAACACCCGACAAATTACAGTGCAGAGTTTTTGGTTCCCTACTATTGATAATAATTGATGATCTGTAAAGTGAAGCGTCAAGCGAAAAGCGTCAGCAAAAAGAAAAAAACAAGATGCAAAGTAACCCTCTCTTGCAGTTTACGCAGTAAATAACCCATATTTTTTTTATTATTGGCATATATTATCTTGTAAACACCTTAAAATTCAAAATTGTCCACCAAATAATTAAAAATCTACCACAAAAGAAGTTTTACACCTACAATATCAAAAATGTGCACCTTACAAGTGTGCACCAAATGAAAAAAACGGTGTGTTTAACTTTTTGCGCTTCGCGTACAGCTTCTACTTCCAGGCTGGGCATTTGTGTTTTTGCAGCATGTTTTTTTTTCTCGGTGAGCACATTCATTTTATTTTACCTGTACATTTTTTTGTAGAGCGATTTATTTTATGCTATTATTATTTATGCAACTTTATTGTAAATTGAAGAAAAGTGTACAAAACTCGTTATTTCAATGACATTTATTTACCCAATGCCTTTCTGGCGCAGCTTGTAGGTAATAGAGCACTTTCGACCAGTCTCAGACGTTCCACCACTTACATATTTGGAAACAGTTATCTGCACGTCCTGATGCGAGGCTTAAATATCCATTTTCTGATGACATTCAGACTTTTTCTATTTTCTGAAATTAAATGTAAATGAAATAATCAGAAATGATACATATTTCTTCCTTTTTTTCTGGCCCCTGATCGATCTTGAATTTACAACATCTACCGGCAGTTTCACAGCTTACATTTTCGTAGGTGAACTGGCTTGAGAACTTGACAGATACTTTCCATGCTCGTGGCATTTTGATTTGGGAGCGGTCAAATTTACATTTTTCTTTATATACTATAATCTAAACTGAAATTTATATTTCGCAAA
>JAAAKO020049540.1:0-11256 GCA_010015015.2 Bolitophila cinerea
CTCTGCACGGCTTATAAGCCGTGTTCTCAGCTCTTCGTCTGTCGTTTAATTATGCGGCGAGTTGCATACACAAAGGATCATGAACCGTATCCACAACAGATCACAAAAAAACATATAACATGAAACTGGGACGCATTGTCACGCAAACTCATCTTAGCCAGTCAATATCGGCTTTGCTGGCGCTGCAATATGACCAATCTGAAGCTTTAATACATAGATTAATGGCAACTATTGATGATTACTTCACCATTTCTGATGACCATCAATAATGCGTTTACTGTACCCGGACGCGCAACAATTGTTATCGGTACAATAAAACGTGGTACACTGGGCTAAAACGATGAAGTGTCTTTGCTGGGCTTCGACCATAACATCAAAACAAGCATTGCATAGGTGATGAGAAGGTGTTTAAGCAAATTGTCTCCAAGGCATACGGATTTTATGAGATTCCGATAAATGATGGACTAACATTCTACATTTTCAGGCAATAGCTGGTGACAATAATGGTGCATTACTACGTGGAATACGTATTGCTGCCGTCCTGCGTGGCATGCTCCTGGTCGCAACCGGGAGAGATAATGATCACCGTGGCACCGTGCGGGTTCTTTATCGAATATGTTACCAATATGAAAGATGAATATGAACAAAAAAAACAATTATAAATGACTAATGATTCTCTCCGGTACGTATACTGTGAAAAATGTAACTGAAAGACTGGGCTGAGTTGAAAAACCGTTTTCGGTCTAGGACCGGTCCGGTTAAAAGACCGTTTTAGTTCATTTCATTTCAAAAATATCAATTAACCGATAATAAAAAACCGGTTTTTTGACAGCCCTAGTGAACAGTGAAATATTGATAATAAACTGAAGTGGATCGGCAAGGGCACATTTCTGTAAGAAAAGCGGTAGAATCTCATCAGGATCTTTACCCTTATTCACATTGAGGTGTTTAAATACATTAAAAACATCACTGCAAGAAAACTACATTGATCCCAGATCTACAGTTTCGTAAACTTCAAAAGTTTGAACTGGGTCCGTCAATAAGTGAGCGCAATCCAGTTCCAAATGTAGATTATCGGATGCAAGTTCAATGCAAGTCTGATGCAGAAATTTACGATGGACTTGAAATCATACACAGAATATGGACCGCTGCCTATCGGACGTACATTGTTTTGAAGTATGGTAATAACCACAATATTTAAAGCAGCAATATTCATGCCATTTTTAAACGATTTTAATGATGGAGGTTTCAGGAAAAATGTCGTTTTGATTCCTTAACATTGTGATAGCAACATCGGGGTCAAGATCAGCTGAAATGTTATATATACCGATCTTTGGTTGTCTTTAGGTGGGGATTGTGACCACAAATTCATGACCAAGTAATGGTTGTTCTGCTAGGATCTATGTTTTAAGATAACGCAGACTTTGAACTATCACTTTCTTTCGTAGAATCTCTCGGTTTGACTAGCAGAACGAGGTTTGAATAAACAGCATTAGCATAGAAATAGGAAACACTTACGATTGCGAGCTAGTTGTGGGACCGACACATGTGAATTTTGATTTGCCTCTAATGATCTTTTAACATTATTTGTTGTACATTTAATTTCTGAATGATCTGATTTCCATAGATCACCATAGACACCATTTTTTTCTTTGTTTATCCAAAATTATTTTGTTTAGATCCCTTTTAAAGCCATTAATTCAGTCTTCATATTTTCATTATCAGAAAGTAAGTCTTAAATTGTCTGAACATCATTTCATTGTTTGAATCAATATTCATCAATATTTCGTTAATCTAGGATTTAACAATGATTTCATTATTTTTACCTGAGAAAATTTCATTCAGGAGAAATCTGTCAAATCTCCTACAATAAATATCTATACGGATACAATTTTATCCACATATCTATACAGGTATTTTCAGATTATCCGAAGACAATTTAGTACTAAAAATCCTCAACCAGGTTTATTATTATCCAAATAGCGCTACCTTGGCGCTACAGCTGTTTTGACATATTTTTCTCGCGTATTTGTTATGAAGTATGACATTAGTTAATTGTTATTGTTTTTTGTTTTGTTTATATTCTTCTTGATAAATTATGCGATAAAGAACCCGCACCAAAGAGACCCACACGCATTTATTAATTACAGCATCTTCAAGAATACCCAAATCTTTGCCTACTATTTGCTGTCGACTATGTTACACCAAGAACTCCAAGAGCACCAATTATTGGCGTTACCGTATCCTTAGGGTAGCCAAGGAGTAAGCCGGACCTTACACATTCGCCATTAGATCCACAGACGATTTCCGAAAGGGAACTGAATGAGTACGGTTATGATTAAACAGGTGACAAACCCGTTGTCTTGTCCCGTGCCGATGTCAACCAGAAATGTATCATGACAGCTAAATTCTTCTTTGAGAATATCTAAGCTTTCCTGACGATCACGAAGAGGGCAATCTGGAACCATACTTGAAGTCAGAGCCGGTACCAGAGTCCAATGACGGGCAAGTAACCGTAGCTTTGGCTAAGAACTTTGATGAGGACGTCACAAACAATGACAAGGACACACTGATCGAGTTTTATTCTCCACGGTGTGGTCATTGACGCCTGTGTTCGAAGAGCATGGCACCAAGCTTAAGAAATTGCTGTTTTTTATTTCTCTACATAAATAATTCTTTCACATTGTGCTTTTTTGTCTTTATATACTAATGACCAATTTTGAGAATTTTTTTTATTGTCATCGACCGGTGGATTTGAGTCCCCAAGGGGGCTTCTTTTACTCGAATCGTAAACAGTTGACCCGGAGTCAGCACTATTTTACGGAACAGCAGACGTTGCTACGTTTGCACTTAAACTGCACCTTACGCTTTCGTGCAAACTTTGCACGTAATTTGCACGTAAACTGCACGCAAGCTGCCCCTCATCACTGCGTGCATTTTGTGTGCAGACCGTGCACAAAACTGCATTGTGATTGAGTGCAAATAACGTGCAAAGTTTGCACTCAAACTGCACCGAGATTGCATGCAAATTACGTACAAAGTTTGCACTCTAACTAAACCTTACGCCTACGTGCATTTCTCGTGCAAGGTCTGCACGCAAGCTACACGCAGGTTCGATGGGCATCAGAAATGGTGTGCTAGTTATCAATAGCTACCAATAATCTATGTATTGAACTTTGCCCAGCTCAAATTGATGGACAGAATGTGACTATTCAACAAATCAAAATTTGCCCGCTTGAGGTCAAACGCCTTTGCAGGTGGACTGGGTCGCAAGGCTTCACATATCCAAATAATATTTAATTTCAATTTGAACATGGTAGGCATCCACTCTTCTCAACGGCACAGTACACCCTAAGACGTTTACGTCACTAGTATTACTGCTAAACTCCAGGTCCAACAATTTGCCTTGAAAATTGACAACGTTGTTCAGTTGACATAGATCACTGCCAAACATCATAGAGAGCATGTTAGACTGTTCAACCGATCCATAACTAGGAGGCAGGAGGTTACAGTCCTCATAGATCCATTCCACTGAAGAAATTTTAAATTCTCCAACAATAAACACACAGTGTCATCATCTTTAATGTCAACATGAACAAAAAACTTCACCAATGCGTCAATATACAAAAAAATCACAGAGTCTTCATATCCTGGAGGTACATATAAATATATGCTTACTGTTTACCACCATAATTGGACGAATACAATCTCTACTCCTACTCTAAAACATATGGCCTGGATGTATTGTCCACTCTGTCAAGAATCGATGTTGCTAAAGCAACGTCTGTATTACACTCAGTGGTGAAGTCAGCAAAAGCATCGTCATAATCAGGTTTGTCTTTATCGACATCGTCCTATAAAAGTTGAATCTCCTTATGGGCCAAAACGGCGAAACCAAACAAAGCAACCTTTTTGGCATTGTTAGTTACATGGCGTTGAATACTGAACCAGACTGAGCATGGAGGCAACCATCCCGCCTCTTAAGCAAACAACTTCCAAAGCTGCATGTGGAGTTCCTGTGGTAGTCTAGTGGTCTAAATTAATCCCAGCAATTCGCTGAGCCTTTGCTGAAATACACCGTATGGGAGTCAAACGATTGGTATGACACGCACTTTATTAGCTGTTGTTGAATTAGGTGAATCATGTTTTTTTTAAAGTAGTCGACTACAGTTAACAACTTTGTCTAAAATAGGAACATCTGGAGCTACATATCACACTGGTCTAGAAATGGAAGGTCGTAAACGATTTAAAGTTGTGTAGAAGGTGCCTCGAGCCACACACACTTGGTTCCAATGCACGACAGAAAAAAATAGGCAATAAGCCTGGCTGGCAGCACTTGTTGCATAATGATGCCGTAACCAATGCAGAACCTGTTAACGACGATCAATCGGTCCGCTCAGCTGTCGATTCTGTTTCGGATTGTACCTGTAACCTTGCTGAACCATGACCTTTCGGTGGAAACGTTCGCCTTCCTTGATGAAGGGTAGTCAATCACACTTTTGCAACTAGAAGGAACTCCCAAAACCTGTGCTTGAAGTGGATAGGCAATACCGTGCCTATAGAAAAGGACTCCCGAAGAGTGGCACTGGACACAGCTGGTCAACAGTCTGAGCCCAAGGAGTGAAGAGTCTGACTCTTCCTACACAAACTCTCTGAGTCAGCGACATTAGAACACCACTTAAAAGACCTTCCGATTGCATAGTACGACAATGCCGTTTCGCGTATTCTAATCGGGCTTGATCATTGTAAGCTCGAAATACCGATGGAAGTGAGGGAGTGAAAGCCGCGAACCAGCAGCAAAACGAACTATATTGGGATGGACAGTATACAGACATTGCGACCAAAACTACAAAGAAGTTCAGACACAATTCTACTACAAGATATCTGGCGATTGTCATTTGAGTGGGATGAACAGCTACCACGATCACTTTTATAAAAATGGCAGATTTCAATTCAAATGCTTCCGAAGGTCGAGGAAATTAGGATCCAGAGATGTTTCACACAGTAAATCTCATCACTTGACCAATGGTCAGTTCAGCTGCGCGTATTTGTCGATGCCAGTGAGAACGCCTTTGCGGCAGTAGCGTATTTTAGGATACAGGAACTAAACTGGTGACAAAACTAAGATCACCCCTCAGAAAACTATGTATATACCCAGACTTGAGACTAGCGAGAAATATAGGTATCCGTCACTGTATATCCACTCAATCGATGTACATGGTGTCTAATTCAAAAACTGTACGCAGCTGTATTCAGATCATCGCAAATAACGCCAGTTTGTGGCTTTCAGAGTCAGTGAAATCCTGGCGAAGACCACTCTTCATGAATATCACGGGCCCTACTTTTTTGCGCGATTTTCCGCAGAACACTGGCCAACCTCGACAACCACTCCAGTTAAAAATGTCGTCGAAGAAATGAGACCATCATTTGTCGTAGATCTGCATAATCCAGCTGTTCACGTACGTCGAATTTGAGGATGCAGAAAGTCACCATATCGTCAGGCGTAAGTGGAAAGATATCCTGGGGAGGTTTAGATGATGAGTCGTCCTGGAACTGGAATTAGTGTATGAACAATGTATCAATGAATGAATTTGAACAAGCAGCCACATCACCAGTTACTCGCCGCATTTGGACACTCCCTCTTCGTGTACGTTGGCGTATCGAAATGGCAAAAGCAATCTGTGAGTACCAGAAGCGACCCATCATTTTCCCGAAGAAACACACCATAACAAACCTGATCATAAAACACTACCACCGGAAATACCACCATTGTAATCACGAGACCACTACTCACGAGCTTCGCCAAAAATATGCAATTCCTGGAATACGAGTCGCGCTGATCAAGGTACGGTCATCATGCCAAATCCTGAAAGCTTTTTCGAAAAGCCCAGAGATTGCTGATTTGCCCATTGGACGACTGGCGTCGTTTCAGAGTCCCTTCAGACACGTGGGCTTTGACTATTTTGGTCCTATGATGGTAACAGTCGTTTGACGTTCTGAGAAGCTTTAATGGGAACAACCTCGACAGGGAGGAGCTTCGCCAAAAAATGATAATCAGCCGGCTTTTTAAGGCCAACACTTGTCCCGCATTTCCCTTGCTTCAGCGGGCAAGATGCCTCTCCAAGGGTTGTTCCCAAGACAAAGACACACAAAACGTAAACTTTACAAAAAACCAAAAACCATAAAATAAGAGCTGGTCTCACGCCGGACCAAGACTCATGCGTCCAAAAGGCCCTTGATCCAGTAAGGACCCACCGAGAACTAACCACTTGGCCTCTCGTTCTGGTGGCTCCTCAGCGGAAGGATTATGCAACCGTCCGCCGTGAGTGATCAACATCGTCACAGAGAGAATTTATAGTTCTTCGCAATTAAGTACGTGTGCGTGTTCAGCAAATTGTTTTTGGTGTAGTTGCACCGAGTCGACGAGGAAACCTTAACACCCTTCAAAAGTCTCAACCTAAAATCAAAGGTATGTGTCAGTGTGGGGATAACTAAAACCTCCAAATCTTTCGTTATTCCTTCGTAGTTGCACGGGAGATTGATCACTCCTACTATAGGGTGCCCGTTCCACCAGCCGTTCTGGAACCAGAAGCGAGTAGGCCGGTGGTTTGGTTTCTAGATTTTTCACCTTTGCATATGGTCTTTGGTCACCTGGCAACTTAATATTGTCCACTTGCGGCAGGGTTATATCTGCGAGATTCTCTTTGTTTTGTATAGGATCTCGATTGGTCATTATTTGGGGTGGGATGGGAATTAACTCACTCCCGAAGTATTCATTGTCGTCGATCTTCTAATTCTCGCCGTAGATTCAGCTCCCATTGGGCTGGCTAAAACTGGAGCTCTAACGCATCGACAAGTCTGCCCATATCTAAAGGTCGAATAGAAAGCCAGATACCATAACATGGCTCTGCCTTCAAACAAATATATAGACGAGTCTACAATCTCTTCATCTGTCATTCGGTCGGCCCGACCCAAAAGATTGATTTTGGTCAAAAACTGTTTCAAAGAAACTGCATCCTTTTTTCCGCTAAATCTCAGTCTGCAATGGGGAACGGGTTTTGAGTTGCGCCTGCTCACTAAGTTGGAAGAACTGGGCGCGTCGTTACCGTGCCGGAATTAGGGTATATTTCTCTGTTCCGTCGTTCGAAAATGCCCGGGATGTAGGCATGCATTTATCCGAATGGAATGGACTAGGTTTGTAACGAGCCGAGGAAAGGGAACTTAATTTCTCATTGGATTACCCTCCAGGCGAGATGGGACTCTATCGACAGTCTCTTGTTTGGTGCTTGAGAAAATTGTCTCTAAAAGTATTGGTAATCGTTTAGCGGGCTCAGAATCGTCTCGGCTTTGGCACAATGTCGGGAAAACCTCTAACTGAGCACTTGATGCCTTGATTGTAAGCTAAAAACTGATCATGGGCGCGGTCGGTTTCGCGTTACGTGTTTTATTCGTTTGAGGACCGAGGGAAAGGAGCGTTTGCTGAAAATTGAACTAGGAGTCTTTGGTCGTCAGGGTCCTCCGCGATCGGATTTGAAGATTCTGGTAAAAAGGGCGGGACGAACGAAATTCTGAAAAATACAGGGGTAGGTAAGATCCTGCGTCACATACTTCGTTATTATAATTTGAACTTTCTTTTAGGCGTAGTTGTATTTGGTTGCGGCTAACCGAGAGAGGACTATGTAAATAGTTTCTTGGGACTGGTATAGAATAAGCCGACAAAGTCTGGCAACACTCATAAGGGCCTGCAACCGTCAGATGGGTCGACATCGTTCCTAGGTGATGCGACGCCGGACCACTTGGTAAGGATTTCAACCTTCTTCCGTAAATACCCTATTATCTCGCTCTCTCAATGATTTCTCGTTTGTAAGGACGTCGAAGGCTCCAAGGTCGATAAATACTTTGTTTGACAAAGTTGAGGTAGACGGTGTATGAGAAACGCCTGATGACTGGCCCGAGAAACGTGAAAAAAAATCGAGAAATACTACCGGTAATTGTCTTGGGTATAAGTGTGGGCTCAGACGACAAGCCTGGTTGTTGAATAACTTCGTTATCGACATACCGCTGAGGGCCCACTCGAAATTACAGAAACAGGTTGGACATTCCCATCAGAAACTCATCTGCAAAGTTGACTATCGGTCTATCTAAGGACGAGCTCACTGGAGTTGGATCGCTTGAAATCCCGGAGATATAAAGGTTCTGCATGCTCAGCGCCTCATCAGCTAAGGTTACCTTTGCCATTGAGGTGTTGAGATCAGAAAGGACGAAACCCTCTTACAACTCCAACAGCCAGTCTTTAACTGTTGTATTAAGGTCATGGGGAAAATCAAGACGACAGATCCTTGCTTTTAAGTAATCCAATCTGGACCGACATAGTTCCGCCTTCGTCACGTTTCCGATAACGGATGCCATCTACGAAAAAAACCTGTCCAATTTCTCCCACAGTGAATCCAAAGTGTCTTTCGCCGCAATGCACCTGTTTATGACTTTAGGCTCCCCCTACCACTTAACACTTCGCTTTTTAAAGAATGGCTTAAATTTAAATCTAAATCCACCCATGTCCCGTTGCTGGGCAGACTTCGATCTGGTCATACTTGAGCTTATCTGCGATCAAATGGCCCGGGTCCATTTTTCTCTCGGAAGCAGACAACGAGCTGCGATAGGAGTTTAATAAAATCAATAATAATGACATCACACAAAGTGATTTTTTAATCCACCAGCGTCCCGCACATGGAAGAATGTGGGATAGAATAATTGGTTCAGTGAAAAGGGTAGTACGACAAATCCTCCCAGACCGGAACACATGTAATGAAGTGCTACATACGACCTTGGTGGAAAATTAAAATATACTTATCTCGAGACTACTGACCCACGCACGTATTGATTGAGCTTGCAAGCGATGAAGCTCTAACACCCAACCACCTACTCCTGGGCAGCTCAAACGTGAGTAAACCACCTGGCATATTATCCGAAAAAGATATATTAAAAATCAAGTGGAGAATGTCACAATAGATGGCAAACGCCTTCTGTAGCAGATGGATTAGGGAGTACCTACCCACCATATCACGCGGAACAAAATGGTTGCGCCTACGCCCTCTATCAAAGAGGGTGATGTTAGTTGTCATTATTGTCGATGAAAATCTGCCTAGAATTTTTTGGCCAAATGGTCTAGTGATCGCCACTATTCCAGAAAAATATGGTCAAGTTCGTCAGGCGACCGTGCAGACAAGCAGTGGTATTATTCGACAGAATTTTGCTCGCTAAAAAAACAGTCTCCAAGTCTCCAAGTTACACCCACAGAAATAACGTCGGCACCAAACATTAAATATACATCGGGTTGAAATTGGGGTCGAAATCACCACTTACCTCTCGACATATGAATTCTCCACTTTAAAATAACGATTTCTAAATTTTCGTCGATTTAAAATATCAAAATCTTAAAAGCGCTCAGATTTTGAAATTAGATATTTTCACGAGATTTTGAAGTCGAGTTTTTGACACGCTTCCGATTCATTTGTACATCGAGGGCTGTCTTGCTAGCTTGGGCAAAGTAAGAGGGAGAAGATAAGAAGGAAGTTGGAAAAAAATATTGTAATTAAATTAAAAGCCAAAGTCATAGTATGCATTGAACCGATTATAAGTCTATCAGTCAGCGGCCAGCACCTTGAACCCAATTCATTTTATCCGGCAGTCTCTAAACATTATAATCAGTCGATATAAATCGATCAATATACAATATCTAATCCATAATCTGCCATTATAATTTTGTTGGCACAACGTTAAATATTATAATAATATCGGTGTCACAATTTCGAAATACATAGTCTCTTTCTCACACACACACACACACTCAAAGTTCAGATATACAATATATTACGATATGATGGCGGTCAAAAGCTTGCCGCTTGACTGGCCATTTCGAAAAATTCGTTTAGCGATTCGACGACTTGCGCGTTCATTGTTCGTCGACCGAGCTACGAGTATAAAGTACCACATATATAAAATCTGTACACTGAATAATTATGTATTTATTTATCTATTTACCTGCATTTATTCCATGAAAGCGATTAGCTGAGTGCATGTTGTGCAGAATGCACTCGTTCGCCCGCCGCCTCGCCTGCCGTCGGTCGATCCGCACGGCGTTCAAATGGAGTTCAAGTACACCGGTGCAAGCGGTGCAAGCGCGTGGCGCACTTTAAATTGCAACCATATAATAATATTGCAATTAGTGCGGCTGCGGCTATTCCGAGAGTGATTCATATGGGCTGTTACACAGAATTACAGAATTTTAGATAAATAATAATACAATGTTTATTGTTAATTATTTATGTACTTTTATATGCGATATTTTATAATAAATAATTTGTGGAAGCCTTTTTACACTTTTTTAACCTTTTTGGGACCCTTGCTAAGCATAAAAATTTGATCCCTTCTCGGGGTCTGAGCGAAACCACTTATCAGTACGCCGAGCGAAAGAGGCCAATCCAAAAGCCCCTTTCCAAACAGCACCATTGGATTCCCTCTCGGGATCTGAGCGGAACCACGTAAGAAAGCCGAGCGAGAGAGATTAAATCGAAGGGTCCCTTGCCAAACTTTACCATCGGACACATTCCCAGGATCTGAGCAGAACCACGTTCAGTATTCCAAGTTAGAGAGGCCAAGTCCAAGGTCCGTCTGCCAAACAATACCAATGTATCCCCTATTGGAATTTGCGCGGAACCGCATCTCAGGATCCGAGCGAAACTACGTTGTGAGTACGGCGAGCGAAAGAGGTCAAAAGTCTAACGGCCACTAGCCAAATTTCACCTTCGGAAACCTTCCAAGTATAGTTAGCGAGAGACGCCATGTCCAAGTGACCCTCTTTTGGGATCTGAGCGGAACCGCGTTGAGAATACCAAACGAACGAGGGCAAAAGTCCAATGGCCCGTCACTAAACATCACCGTGGGATCCCTTCCCGGTATTTGAGCAAAACCACATGTTAATACGCCCAACGAGTGTGGCCAAACACAATTGTTGGTGACTGGACTATGCCGTTCAAAATCCACGGTGAGCTTAGCTTTTTTCCGCTGGATCTGGTCATTCGATCTGGAGCAACTCTCTGTTGCTCGCTCTTAAGCCGATTGACTGTACAAGCCGTCGATATGTACTCGCTCGTGATATTTCAGAGATTTCTATTATTTACTTTTTTTAAAAGGAGGATTTGTGTAAAGTTTGTTATGTCTAAGAATAGGATAAAAAGTAAAAAGGAGGTGTAAATG
>JAAAKO020049551.1:0-11255 GCA_010015015.2 Bolitophila cinerea
CCTGGAGAGGCATCTTGCCAATACGCTGCTGTCCTAGCCAGGCAAGGGAAATTGCGAGAGGAGTGCCGGCTGGCGTGTCATTATTTTTGGCGAAGCACCTCCTGTCGAGGTTGTTCCCGTTACAATTAATTGAGGCAAAAAAGATAACGAATGAAATAATGCAAAGCAGTCAACAGACAGCACAAAATAAAGTTTAATAATGTCTGAGTGTTTCAATTAGGAATTCGACTTTGTAGTTTACGTTGTTGGCAATATAACATTGATCCCAGTTACAAATAAGCAGGGCGTCAGAAAGATTTGGTAAGCTTATATTTTTGTAGTCACGATACCACACTTGTTCAATTAAGTTACGATGCTAATGGTCATATAAATAAGTGAGTGATAGGATATTTGCTGGAATTCAAAATTAATTGGTGTATTGAATTTGCATATTTGTTTAGAAGATATCTAGAAGAGAGTAGGAACCACTTGACACGTCTACATGCGTAGGAATCCAGTGGTTATCCCAATTTTAACTTTTTTTGCATTTAAGCTGGAATTTATCTGCCTTCATGAGGCAGATGTCATGCACGTGTATGCAAATTCGTGAATAAACGGTCGAAAATGCCTTGGCAAAAATGTTTGCATGCATATCAAATGCATATATGCACATATGCATAAATTATGCACTATTGGCATTTTACGATCATTTCTAAATATTTTATAACCATGTATATAGCGACTGTCTTGTCAGACACATAAGGTTTGAGACATGTTTCACTAACACCGACTATTCTCAGCAAGCAACCATTTAAAATTCTTTTAATTTCATCAAGTTTGTTTCCTCTTTGACTAATGAGGCTGCAAGAATTGAAGTGACCAACATTATGAAATATTGAATAATCTTTAAGCGACGCTCTTTAAATTTTATGCTGCAACTAGCAACGGCACCGCAGGTAATTGGGAAGCCATTAATATATTTGTAAATTGTTTGTAGAGAAAAATTATGCAATAAATAGTGAATTGAAAACAAATAGATTAGTAATAAAGGAAAATAAAGATTTAAAGAATTTAATGGAAAAAAACTTACAGATAAGGAAAAAGTGTACATAATAAACATAATTAATTATAATTAATAATAATTAATGAACATCAGTTTTAATAGTTCGTTGTAGTCAGTCTTGTGAGTGCGCTAGTTAATTCCATATTTAATATAGATTAAACCATAACGGAAAAAGTACTGCATAATAACATTTTTACGTTTAAGTAGAGCGCATCTTTTCAAAAGGGCAGAACCAACGAGTGGCAATATTCAATTCTGGTAGTACATTAGAAAATAGCAGGTTTCTCTTGGCAATTAATGTAACTCTGCATTACTGTTTCACGTACCCGATGTGATGCAAACTTTACAAGTATTATTGGCGGCCCTCGAGATGATGGGTCGTTCGTTTTTTTACTAAATCTGACACACTCGAAGTCAAAAGCCGTTATGTGTGTACCCATACAATCTGCTAAGCGGATAATTATTGCCCTCAGATCTTTGGTGTGTTCACACTCAGGTATGCCTTCAATGAGAAAGTTGTACTGACGTTTCTCCCGCTCAAGTCTTTCAACTTGCTCAACTTATTAAACAAAATTAAGTTTAGCTTGAGGAGATGTGCTTGGTCCTGCGTGTAAGCTTGCAAAGTTTGTATCCATTTCTTAATACTTTTTGTCCATCCACGATGCTAGCGCTTTATTTTTAAGCGACTATATATTTGAAGAACCGTGTAACGATCCTTCGTTTGTGACAAAAAGAATTCTTTTATATATTTTTTACATTCTCATGTTTCCAACACTCAAATTCACAATAAATCTTGCTCCAGCGTCTATAATTAATTTGAAATTGGCATCTAACTGTTAAAAGATGCAAATTATGTTAATATATTTTTAGTTTCTACAAGAAAACAGAATTTTATTCTTCCCTGGAATATAGGAAGTGTAGTTATAATTATAGTTATTATAGTAAGTAATTAGTTAAGTATATGCAATATGTAATGCCGAATTTATGTTATGGTAGTCGAAGGGTAAATGCACGGATTGCTTAGTAAACCTATTAAAGTATAAACGCCATGGCTGATTTAATTATAGTTTATATTTTATGTATTCATAAAAAGTTATTTTATATATTTGAATCACAGTTACTAACTAAATAGATCTGAACGTTCTAACACCATCCAGAGCAAATATATATGCTCTAACTTAAACTTTAACATTTTTAAATAGTATAATCTGAATGCCAAAACTATTTCCATAGTTTGATGACACCGTCCCGGCTGGCGGATGCGACGATTGTCTGAGACTGAGACTTGCACAGCAAAAGATTTGTTATGACGTCATTGTGTCCGGCTGACGGTAGATCTGGCCCAGAGCGTGGCGGTGGCTCCTCGGTGTTTCGGCTGCCGGACGACGAGCCAGACGTGGTGTTGATCACCGACGACGTATTCACGTTGTTTGGAACCTCGTAAATAACGCGAGTGCCATCAATCAAACGATATCTACAAAATAAAATAAATAAAAAATTGTGTGTTATCGTTTTTAGTTAATTTCTGCTCTAAATCACTTGTACGAATAGTCCACTTCGGCTAGATTATCCTTGGCTGCTGGAACGACCAGGGCGCAGTTCTTTGGTGCGTTTAGGTCCCAGAATCGAATGCGTTGATCTGAGCTACCGGTGAGTATGAAAGGTGAACCGTCTACGGTTCCGGTTACGAGAGCACAAACGTTTGGAGTGTTTTTCTGCAAATTGATCAGTCAATTTAATTTAACTCTGTTATAAAATATTATTTAAACTGCTTACGTGGCTCTCTTTTGACAACGGCGGTACGCTACTGGCCCAGAGCGCTTGTTCGCGGTGTTGCGTCTCAATATTCCAGACGGATACCTCGTTGTTTCCGTGCGAGCTGGAAACCAACCAGGACGGTTCAACCGGATGTGGAGCAACCTTCCAAATACGAGTTTCAAACGGATGATTGATTTTAGCTAAAACAATATAATATACATTTGGATTCTAAATATAAAATCAGATAGATTTACCAATTGGTAGCCTAAATCGCAAGTCCCAGCACACGTGTTTGCCACTGCTGGTGCCCACCGCTAGCCACGAACTCTTTGGATCCATGCAAAACGTTGAGATAACACCATCCCGCAAATGACTACGCATACGCCAAGCATTAGTTGGCATTCTTAAATCCCAACAAACAATCGCTCCGTAAAGCGTACAGTAAACGATTAAACTCTGCGAACCGTGCTCTAGAGGCAGCATGTCCACGACGGGGCCATCGTCAAACTCATTCGTCTTATTATTACTGTCCAGGTGTTTGGCCTCTTGCAGTGCCATTTTCGAAGAGTTCGAATCAATGCGCAACAGCAACAATGTACCATCCTTGCCTCCAACCGCCAGCGATTGTCCGTTGTCGCACGCAGCAATCGAATGTATCGGAATATTAGCTGAGTAGGTCTGTCGCGATCGATTGATACTCTGGTAGCCGTCCAGTTTGTTACAGTCCCACAAACGTACCGTTCCGTCAGTACTGGCACTGGCAAAGAAATTGCTGTTCGGTTTCAGAGCGGCCAGTTTTGTGACCGAAGACGTGTGCTCATGCAAATGGGCGACCAGCGTACCTTTCATACGCCAATTCGGTAGATTACTGCGACTGTACGCGAATGAGTCAATGTTTCGGGAGCAGGCCATTTGCTGGTATCGTCCTTTGATCTTTGTGCGTAACGAGTCGAGTTCGAGGCGACACTCAGAAAAACGTTCTATAAAATACCGAAGATGTATGTAGTTAGTAATAGTATTAAAGTTACACATCTGTCACATACCTTGATTAAAACTACGCTCAGGCATACTATACTCGACCAGAGAAGACGAGGCTGTAGTGTGCATATGTGCCGTGGAAGTTGCTGTACTGTGAATCATGTCCGTAGATGACGCCGAAACTCCAGACAACAATGATGGCGACGTTGCTTGTTCAGTAGAGCCAAACACATGGGGCCAGTCAAAGTTTGCGTTCTCCTGATCAGACTTTCCGGATCTATTTGGCCGAAAACATAATAAGAGGAGTTAGTTTTAGATGTATCTTAAAAAAATAATTTAATTTACCGGCTATTAAATCGGCTGCCTGATTCCAACATAACATACTCATGACAAATGCCCGGCCTGCGGGACAGATTTAATTTACCATCCAGCATAGGTTTTTTATCGGAAACCTGAGTCTTGTACTTTTGCAGCTTCAGCAGATACGACTTTAGCGAGAGAAGTTGTGTCTCTGCCAAATCAGTTAGATTTTCAGTTGCTAAACGACGGAATAGCTACAAAAAAACATTGTTTCTAAATTGATTGAATAAATTTTAGCACATTCAGCTTACATTTCGTAAGGCCACATTCATCTCGCCATATTGAGGCATCAGGCCTTCGGCCACTGCAGCTCTGGCTTCTCTGCGTTCCTCTAGCACACGAATCAACTGTGATAACTCCGAGAAATTTACGACCATATCAAAAATGGCACGCGGAATAGGCGTGTGCAGGCAGTCAAGCAAAATCTCAGGCTTTTCGACCTGAATAAGTGGTGTCTTGAGGTGGCTACTTATGGCTGGCATGATTTTGCATTGTACATCAATAGCGCCAAACGTTTGGGCAGCCGTTGCGATAAGGCCGCACGTCTCGTGACGAATCCAGAGATTCGGATGGTTAAGATAGCATGCGCACTCTGAGATGAATGCGGTCAAACCGGTTTTCTGGATAAGTCCGAGTTCGGTGAGGGATGTGGTGGCACGTATCGACTTGGCGATAACAAACTCGTCGACATCGGTAAGACCCTAAGCGGAGATGAAAAATACAATGTTATAGAAAATTCCAATAAAAACAGGATAGCAAAAATACCTGTTGCAAAAGCGGAATTAGAATGTCGGAGCATTGCCAGCCCACAAAAGCAGCGACGCCAACGATGCAGTCGAAGAATGAACCACGCAGATTTTTGTCCTCTTTGTCGTTTAGGAATGTGATCATGTGCGATAGAATCAGGTCATTGGCTGCAAGTAAACATTACCAGTTTAGTTTTAAAAGTATTTTATAATATTTACTCAATCTCACCTTTCTGCCTGCCAAAAAACACGCACAACTTGGTGATGCCTGACTCGATAAGCGTCTGTTTTACGATTGCCTGTGAGTCGGTCAGCAGATATGAGACAGTCTGTTGTAGCATCTCGTGCAGAGCACTGATCTCGGACTCGTAACGATGCGCTGGCATTTCGGCCGGTGAGTTTATTTGCGTTTGTTCCAAAAAGCGAACGGCTGTCTCTGCCAGTGTGGCTGAACCGAAGAAGAAGAAATATTTGGTTATGAAAGTATTTATATTTTTTGTAAACGATTGAGATTTACCGATATTCTTGGCGTAGGCAACACGGACATCGACAGAACTATCCGTGGCCATCGGAGCGATGGACGGTAGAACGTACTCTGGGAAAACGTTAGCATCGTTTCGAGGCAGTTCCTTAACTAGCGTTAGGCAGGCGGTTAGTGTGTGCAGTGCACTCACGCGTACTCGTGACGCAGGATCAACAGAAAGATGCAACTGAAAGAATTCAAATATTATATCCATATCAACATATGGTTGACTTACTTACGATATAAGGAAGAATTCTATCCAGAATTGTATCTGACATTGTGTGCATAGCTAATTGCTGAAGGATCTCGAGGCAGCGCAGTTTCGTAATGCAATGATGTAGGCCTCGTATACAAGACGTTACCACTGTAGTGATGATGATAAGTCCGTTGTTCTCGTTTGACACGGCTGGAGTACCATCGACACTGTGCTCCGTTAGCAGATCGACAATTTGCTTAATGTCAGCATGCAGACGCATAATTTTGTCGTCGGCTGGCATAATTGGAATCGAGGAGAGTATTTGCATGTACGACTGTAGAAACGAGAAAAAGTACTCGGGAAATAATCTGAAAATTTAAAGAAAATATTATTTGTACATTAAATTCAATAAATATAAATAACTGCTTACCTTCCACGCTCCTGGTCCAAGTAAATCTCGGCCGATTTTCGTTCTTTTGGATTTCGACTGATCATTGAAGCTATCAAATTCCGTAAATTCTCATTCTCAATTTCTTTAAGGTGCTTCTTGACGAGTTCTAGCTCACCGGCACGGTACGCCAGCAATTGTGAGAATTCAAATGGTGCCGTTCCCTCGCTCCACAGCTCCAGCAAAGCACAACCTGCTGAAAAAATGTCCATTTCTGGCAACAGATTGCCAGTATAGCAGGGTCCATCGCGAACTAGTGATTCATTGACCATTGATTCGCCCATCAGCGAGTTTCCACCAATCACTGAACTATTGTCTTTCATGACATTCGATTCGGACGAAGAAGATTTAACAAAACTGATGAAAAAACAAATATAGTTTTACTTTATATATATATATATATATATAATCATTACGTTACCGTTCTGGCGCAATGTAGCATGTCCTGCGTCGACTCGTATCAAAGAAGTACGTGTAATCTGCAGGATTGTCTTCAGGCAGATACGTCGGTTTGAACGAAGCAAAGTCTGACAGTAGAATCCAGTTCCACGAGGTGATAAGAATATTTTCCAACTGTGTGTTTATTATTTCAGTACTATTTAAATTATTGTTTTTATCCAGGTATCGTAAAAGTATATACCTTTATATCTCCATGACAGATCTTTTGCTTGTGACACTGGTGCAGAGCGCACAGTATCTGAAACGTAATCCACTTCTTCTCGAGCGTGGTTAGAAATGGTCTTGTTGACACCTTGTCGTAGAGGCTGTGCTTCACGTACTCTCGCATTATTAGTCCAGCTTTCTCGGTTAGCTAAAAAAAGAGTGATGCAATTAAATTGCATTGATGAGGTCTTTTTCAAGCGGTGAGTTACCACAACACGTTGAAAAGGCAAACAATTCACAGCATTTGCCAGGCTTTTCTTGATAAACTCCAAACGATCTGCGTGCGCTTCAAGTGGTAAGCTAGGATCGTGCTTTACAAATACCTTCACCACCATTAGTCCCTCGTCGGATCGAGCTCGGGCAACCTTAAAGAATCGCGTACTCCCCATACTATTTCAGGCAAATTACAAAACATTTTTTTCTAACACTGGCATAACTTATTTGTTGAGGCTGACACTTACCTCGACTCATACTGCAGGTCTGATTCAAATGAGCCCATTAGATAGTGCTCCACGGGGTAAATCTGCGACGGAGCAACGCCCACCAGCTGGTTGCCCATCTTGATGAAATGCTGAGCGTTTTTACGTTGATTGTTTGTATAATTTTTGAGTATTTTTTACTTAAATTTCTTTATTGCAGGGAAATGAATGTAACTTTGTCTTTGTTATGATATGACATTCGTTGCGTATAAAACAGCTGTTGTTTTATTTGTGTGTCACTATCCAAGCTGTGGTTACAATGCTCAGTAATTTTTGATTTTCGAAAATAAGTGCGTTTAATGCACACTATATTTTACTTAGGTGGTCTTATTACGAAAAAGTATATGTTTTAGCTGAAAAATCTTTCACAACACAAATAATTGCCGTGTTTTGTTTGACAAGGCATAATTTAATTCTGACTTATTTGCATGTAAAAGTTAACCAACCTCCAAAACCGGGCTTATGATAAAACGAATTCCAACTAATTTAATACTGCGTACTATGCTAATTTCGAATTTTTAAAATTGCTATTTAAACTAAATTTTTTTTTTTTTTTTAAATAAAATATATTTGAAACTCAAATACACACAATGACGCATTTCGTTTGACGACGTACACAGTAGTTTAATTTTTATAAATAATACTTTGTAATCGTATACACATCATTTATCTGTTTTTATAAGCAACCCGTTTACTTATACTTCACTTCAATTACGGGCATTGTGTGATACAGACGTTTTTTGGTAGTCATTCTTTGTATATAATATATGTGAATAAATATATTATATACATTATACATTTTGTGAGCGATTTCCTTTTTTTAATATTCAGTCTAATTTTCGAGCGTCATTACGGATTAAACACTATCTTAGATAAAAAAAGTCAAATTGATCAAATTTCTTCATTTCAAAATATTTAGGAATTACACTTTCCCTTTATTTCAAATATATGAAATTATTATTTTTCTTCAAACTAGTTTAAAATAAATGGCCACATTATCTAAACCACATTCTAACTCCATGCTTTTATTTGCGCTCAATAATTTCCACATCATAATTATAAACATATGCACACCTAGTTTTTTGTTTATGTTGGTAGTAACTTTAATAATTTATCGATATATGTTAAAAAAATCACACATTAAAATCATTAAAAAAGGAAATTTTCAATTATATTTAATTTCAACAGCAACAATTCGATTTTATTATTTATGAAGTTATTTAAAAAAATAATTTATTATTTTAAACTTATATGCACAATAAGAATTATCTAAGGATATTTTAATATAAAATATATAATGTAATGTATAGATTTTGAAGACACTACTTTTATAAAACAACTAATTTTATTTGAAATATTTAGTTATATTTACTATTTCTGTCATTTACAAAAAAAAAAAGTATTTTTTTCTTCCAAATTATACCAATTATTATTGTCAAAGACAACATGTATAATTGTTAAACAAATAAATAAATAAAAATATATATATATATATAAACCACGACAAATGTCATCATACCTCTAGTCTCTAGTATATTAAACTTTACAGAGCTTGGACTTGGCTGTAGTCCAGAATTTTTAGTGTTATCAAAATGTATTTATATTTATATGTTTGTGTGAGCAAAAATCACATTTATGAACATGAAAATAAAACTTACAAAAATGACAAAGAATACCTTTACAGACAATGCACTTACCAAGATTCATTACTATAAGCTAATTTTCCAGCAAAGTACCCATGCAATTATATAACTTGAAATTCCAAGGGAAAACACGGACAGCCGCAACAGCTCCCAGCGCTCCCACCTCCTGAATACGAGCTAGAACGCTGTTGCGCTCGGTGGAAGTGTAATTTCCTTCGCGGTGTTTCTTTTTCGACCATCCGCACCGTGCCGGAGGTAGATTCTGGCACACCGCGCGCGCGTGTGCACACGTTTGCATTATATAGAAAATCTCTCTTCATTTTTCCGGCTCGTTTAATGCGGGAGACAGAAGAATTGCACGATTGCATGCGTAGTAGAGAGCTTTCGCATAAAGCTGCAAAACGAAGTTAGAACACACTTTTGTTATATAATTGTAATTAATAATTTCGAATGGTGCGAGCGAAAAGTTTGAGCGGACGGTGTTGGGGGTGTTGCGGGGTAATGGCAATGGAAATGGGTAAAAGTTTTCCTTGTGTTATGTTATGATGGTATTTGGCCAACAGGTATACTGCCTGATGGGCACATGTTGGCGATGGCTTGTAACAGGTTGTTTGTAGACGAATAAGTATAACTAATTGGGATATATTAGAGTAAAAATCATCATTTTTAATACTCATTTTTAATACTAATTTTTAATACTCAACACATAAATTCGATTAAAAAAAAAAAAAAATTAATACACAGAAATTTTAGGCTGCAGTTCTCTGAGCCCCTTCTACTGTCCATTCAAAAATCCTTACTTGCTTTTAATTCTAAGATCCCAAATCAAAAATCCAAAAAAATAATCATTGAACTGAAAATAATTATTGATTATTGGAAGTGGAGTTAAAAGAAAGATTTAAAAAAAATCTATCGATCTCGATTGATAAATCCTGAAATTTAAAAATACTGATAATCAAAATTAACCATTTTAAATCTCTAAATGACCAATTTTGTGTTTCAATTCCAATATTTTCCATAGGTTCAAAATAAAAATACTGAATCTAATAAAGAGTTTTATTTATAGTCGCTTACTAAATATTTTTTTTTATAAATACACTTAAAAAAATCATTATCTACGGGACAAAATTTCGTAAAAACGCCTGCAGACAAATTTAACTATAATTTCAGCTTTTTGGTCGGAATCGGGTCATTATCTTGTTTATCAAAATCATGTTTTCCATTATCATGTTTTTTAAAATATGGTTACAATTTTCTTTTAGCGTTTTTAGTATTTTTTATAAAAGGGTTAAGGTTATTTGCCTGTTTATCAAAATCTTGTTTTTGGTTTTGGTCAAAAATATTTATATAAAATATTGAAATCGTTAATAAAAATAATAACCATATTTTAAAAACAAGATTTCGAAAAACAATATTTTCAAAATCCAGATTTCAAAAAACAAGATATAAGATAACATGATTTTAAAAAAATAAGATTTAGTGTCGAAACAAGATTTTAAATAACAAGTTAATTTTTTAAATATATTTTTGAGCAATTTTTATTATTTTGATTTTCAAAAACTGATTTACTATTTTGAGATTTCTGTATGTTTGATTATAAAGATTTAAAATTTTATGTGATCAAAATGTTGGGGTTATTCGGCTGTTTTTCAAAATAATGTTTCGACCCAAAATCTTGTTTTTCAAAATACGGTTATGGTTCAAAATATTCAAAATATGGTTACGATTTCAGTATCTTATAAACATACTTTTGATCAAAAACAAGAGTATAACAAACAAGATTAAAAAGCAACAGCAAGATTTTGAAAAACAAGAAAAAATTTAAGATTTTAATGACCAATTTTATATTTCAATAATTTTCATAATTTTAAATAATGTTCAAATTTTAATTATTATATTTAAAACCTCAAAAATAAAATATGAAAACACTGAAAGTCAAAATCACGGTTTACTGAACGAAATATCGTCAAAAAACCTGCACTATATTGGTTATAATTCGTTTTTTAACTTGTTTTTTTTTTTAAATAGTTTTTTTGCTTGTTTTTTCTACCGTATTTTTAGCTTTAATAGAAAGTTTATAAAATAAAAAATTTCTAAATTCTAGAATTTAGTCATTACGAAATAATCACTAATTTCGGTGGCACAGTGTTTTAAAGATAAAATATGAAATTAAAATCTAATATTAAGAGTACATTACTTAAACCTGAATTAAAAGCATCAATATCTAAAACTCAATAGAAAATCTAAATTCCACAAATAAAAATCGCAGGTATTATTTTGAAATTCTAAATGAAATTTTATTTATATTTTTAAAAAATTCAAAAAATTTAATCTGAAATTTATAAATAACAGGTCGGCTGAAAAGTTCGTATCGTTTCTATGAGAGGGCGCCACTAGTACAAAATCCATTTTGTTTTCA